>OMLF01014891.1:7438-18097 GCA_900302615.1 Holocentrus rufus
ATAGCCATGGGATGCTGCTGCTAAGATCAAAGCACATCAAAGCAAATCCTAATATCTAAATCGCAATACACTGCAATTTAGTGAAAAATTGAAATATCACTAATAACATTATTATTATTATTATTATTATTATTATTATTATTATTATTATACTGTTATGTTAGGCAGTTTTCCTTGTTTGTTCATTAGCCAATCTGTTGTTGCTATTTGTTTCTGTACTGTTTGCATTTAGCCCACTTTTGCCGTTTGATTCTAGGACTTTTTTCAAAAACAAATTTAAGGAGTGCCTCTAAAATGAGACTTATATTCTTTTTCTTATCCTTATTATTCAGGCAATTTCATCATTATTAGTAGCAGTTGTAGTAGTCGTAAGGGAAATCGTCGAGAAAAATCCAGTTTTTATGCGTCTTTGCTATAGTTTGTGCAGTTTCTGTTTTTATGTCATTTTAATTGTAAAATTAAACAAACAAATAAATAAATATGGCATACGACGACCAAAGCAAGCAAATAATGTGCAGTTCATACACAGAATAAGTACAGTTAAACAGTTTTCATTTCCCCCATCCATTTCTCCAAATTGAATCTGAATGGAATTAAAGCTGATTCACGCTGCCGGTCCGCAGGTCCAGGATCGACTGAACCCTGCAGTGAGACCTGATAAAGACAAGGACAGTCTGTTCTGCAGGTTAACCTGTGTGTCTGGACATTTTGTAATCAGGATCACTGCAGAAACATGTCTGTCCTAACAGGTCAGTCTTATCAGTATTTGAATCGTATGTTTCTTAAGACAGCTTGATAAGTGAATGATTTTGCCATTGGAGTGAGATAACTCCACTTAGTGCAGTTTCTTTTAATTTTGGAATTTTGTTTTTGAAAAAAAAAACTGAGTGTCAGGAAATAAGTACTATCAAGAAAATGACAAGAAATCAATCAAGATATGACTGAAGCGAGTTGACTGGAAACAACTGAAATTTCACACTATTGACTGTGTGTATTGTGGGTCAGTATCAACACACCCTAATTACAGCCATTTATAATGTATTTACTGACAGCAGCAGGTGTGTCAGCCTACTGACACCCAACCTTCAGACAAACATCAAAAATACAACGAGCTGATGAGCCATTTTCTCACATGATCTTCATCTTCCTGCGGCTTCTGTTGGTTCATTCAGCTCAGTGAGGCATCAGGTCACACTAGTTATCATAGTAGTATTAATCCATGATGATGATGATTGGTAGCATTAATTAGTATGATTTTTACCGTGTTATAAGTAGTAATGTTCAGTGTTATCATCAGGCCTGCACCATCAGTTAAAAATGTTCTGCTTATACTGACCGTTACTTCCAGGGAGGCTTTAAAGCTCTTATAACGCAACCTTCAACAATGTGATGATTAATATATATTTGATATAAAACATTTGACAAGTTTTTCATTCCAAAATGACATATTCACGTTTTAACACCCAGATGACCAAATGATTGATACCATAAAGTAAAAACAAATTATGGTATCTGAGGATAGAAGGCCACTTAAGTCATTAAAAGAAAATTCCTCCCTCCTGCTGTCAGAGGTAGAAGTTTTGGTGAAACTCCTACCTCGGTTAATGATTTACTTTATCGCCCAGAGTGACTCACATCCTTAATCAAAACCCAGCCTGTCTTACAGCTGCATTGCATTCTGGTCTCTTGCAGCATTGCATTCTGGTCTGTGTGCTGCTCCTGTGTGGAGAAATGTCTCTCTGTCCTCTTCTATGATGGATTTCTCCCTGTATGATTGTTGAACGTCGGTGCAACATGGCGGCTCTAGAAAGAAGCCCTCGCTCTTTGATTGTGAGGGACTGACACCAAAACCTGATGTTTACCGCTGATGGTTTAGATCCATCAGACAGGTTCTGATGTCAGTAAACATCCGGACGTGATGCCACCTTGTCTGCAGTTGGACAGAAGAAACAGACAAACTGCTGGATGGAGGCAGAAATAGAGGCAGATTTTAGACACCATGATTTTTTTACATCTAACTTTAATAAAATTTCAGTAAAGTATCAGTTCTAGCAGCTCCTTTGAACAATGTCAGAGGGTTTTGTATGATCCATTCTCAGATTAGACTAGATAAGATCTAGATTTATATTTTAGACAAGTTGAAGGACATACAGCAAATATTCAGCATCATGATCAGTTCCAAATTTGTGGAATCAAGGAGCTATAAGGCCACCATGTCAACCTTATAAATATTTTAGGTGTGAGTTTGGTCTGAGCTTCCTGCCCTCTGCAGTGTGTGTCATCCTGCCACAAATGCATGCTGGGAATTCCCTTTTTGTTATTTGTGGTCTGCAGTCTTCCACTCTGTGTTTACCTGGTGTTGAATCTGAAAGGACGACAGGACAAACGGCAAAAGAGAGGCCTGGCTCGGTTAACAGACCACCATGCTCTCTGCACACACCACGTGCTGCGTCTTTGTGGACGTCAAAGCCCTAAATACTTTGTGTCTGAGATGTTGTGCAGCTCAGTGGAGTAAAGATGTGATGTGGAGAGAGCGCTGCTGAAATACCCCAGCTGATACTTTGAAAGTTAGACCTTGGGGGTGGAACAATAAATCAATGCAATATATCATGATACTTCCTCTTGTGATATATTATCGATACACTTGTGCCAAGTTATCGCAAGTGTCTGCATGTATCTATTTTAATGTGATTGTAAATAATATAAAAATATTACTATGATTATTTAAATAACAGTATTTATATTACATTCATATTTATATATGTCCTTATATAATCATATAAATTATTTCAAAATTGGATTTTATATATACGTTTTTACATAAAATCTACATATATAGGGGTGCAAGACTGAAAATGATTGATTCCTGCTTATTGAATAATTAATGATCCTTATTTATTCCAATTATTTCTTCTTCAGTTACAGATATTGTGATGAATCACAGCTGATTATCTTACATCATATCAGAGAATCGCCTGCATCATGATACCATCATTATCGTGGGTAAAATATTGCAATAATATTGTATCGTGTTTTTTTACAGAAGGGAACATTATTACATATAATCTTCACTTGTGTTGATGATCTGATTGTCAAAACAATCTCTGTACCTGGATGTTAAGCCATGCTGGCTAAGTCTGGTCAGTTATCCACGGCAAGAAACACCAAACGGACCCAGAAGTGAAAGGTACCAACAGCTGTTTTCAACAGTGTTAAAGTGTTTTGGGTGGATGTTTCCTTTAATATTGCTCTACCTGTTCCCTGTGTTCACTGGCAGGTAAACTGGATGTAGTGAGCTGTCCCGGGTGAAACTGAGTTTACCGGGAGCTTCCTGGATTCATGACAAAGTGCCCGGCCAGCAAACATCAGCCTCTTGTTTGTCTACCCAGAGGACGGCCCCTCCTAGGTCCTCATAAATAGCTGTTCGTCTTTTCTTTATAGGCTTTGACAGGGACCAGTCAAACCACTGTGGATACTGGTGTGGCTGCACCTCATCAGCCTCCAGCTGTTCCAGATAAACATGGCCGTCCCACTCGTAAACCACGGTGGGGGGACAAGTAGCGGGGATGGAGGGACTGGGTCTCCCTCTCGGCAGGGGAGGATCGAGGAAAGCGTCCTGCTTGTCCCCTGCTTTTCTCTGAGCAGACACCTTCACTGGAGTTTCAGTTCTACAGATATTTCTCAGAGGCAGAGCTGCTCTGGAGGCAGCAATAATTAGACTGGTTGAATTAAACATCAGTGGGCGGAGCCAAAGAAATGCTGCTTTTCAGAGTTGAGAGTTAGCTGAGTGGCTAATCTGACTGGAAAAGACAGAACTCTCCAAATATTAAACCGATGGTAGTGATTTCTTTTTCTCATTAAAGGTCGAGACATTTTGAGACAGCTTATGAAAGTCACTACTGACACCTAGCTGTGTTGTGTGGTGGAGCCTCTATATTCACGACAGGTTGTGCTGAGTCGTGATCTGAACCTGGCGGCCTACTAAGCCTGCAAAACAGTTTGAATGATCATCTTATGTAAAACATACTCAAAAGAATAAGCATTCATTTTTATCTATATCAGTGCTGTAAATATTACTGACTGGTGCTTCAATAACTTATTTATGATAGTGGAAGGTTTACCTAGCTTACCTTGCTAGCTGTAGGTTAGTGGCTAGTTTGAACTTTGAATGTGAGCCAAGCTAACTAGCTAAGCTAGACAACTAGTTACAGCTAGATAGCATCTTTCAGTCAGCAGAGCGCTACACTTCATATTATCTTCCTCCTCTTTCCTCATGTCTTTTTCACTTAGCTTCAGTCTGATGCTACTTTATCAGGAAAACTGAGGTTCTGTAGCTCCGCCCCTTGAAGTTCAATTCAACCAATCACATTGGTTTTGCCTCCAGAGCTGCTCTGCCTCTGAGAAATGTTTGTAGAAGTAAACCTCCAATCTGCCACTGGCTCGGCCCTCCTGCTGTAAACTGATGTGTCTGTAGCTCAGGTGAGCAAATATTGTCTCTGAGTTAAGACTTCTACAGATGACAGTGTGCCAGGAAGTTAACATGCAGCAGCTGCTGGAGTTTACCAGAACTGCACTGGGAGTTTTGTGTTTTGTTTTTTTTTTTAACTTCTTAACTTCCTTGTACCTGCTATTACTCTTATCAGAATTAAAGGACTTAAATTAATGAAGTCACTGATTAATAAAATCAAAACATTTTGTTTTACAGACTGGATTATCTGTATTTAGGATATTTTGGTGAACATCATGGCTTCATTTTCAAAAATGGATATAAGAATCTTGAAATGAGATTTTTGGAACTCACTTGCAAGTCCTTGTATTCCAGTTCTTTAAATCTCCAGCAGAATCTTTTCTGTCTCAATTTGCAGGTTTTATCCCAAGACCTACATTTTGAGACCACACATTTACAACAAATTGTGATACTTTACATTACACAACTGAAGTTGCTGGGTGGCAAAACACTGACACTTTCACAGGCTGCACCTCACAGCACAACATGGGGTCTTCCTATAAAAGATATACCATTTCATTCATGTTGTGCAGAATCTTTGTTTTCACTTAGCTTTTCAGGAATCAAGAAAATCCGGGCTCACCTCCCCACTTGACACTTGTGCACTTTGCAGATTTTTTTCCAGAATGTTTTTCTGCACCCTGTCTGTTCCAGCAGTTCCTTTTTGCTGGAACTGTCAGTTCCAGTAAAGGACACACCTGGGGATGTTATACTGAACACTAACTTACTGTAATAGTACCATTAAGACTATCTGGCTTTGCTTTGTGACCAAAAATACTGTTAGTATATGGATACTTCCCACAGTGCTCGTAAATACAGATAAGTTCTCACAGTTGTCATTGTGACTACACTGACTCCCCCTGGTGACTTGGTGCAATAGTCTGCTGTAGTGACAGCTACAGCTTCCTCCCTATTTAAATGAATTAAACACCCCTAAACAACAGATAGCTTTAAACTGCCTTCCTGTTTAAACTTTCACACACGGAACAGGTCCCTCTTAAATAAACCAGCATCATCTCTTAAACACAATCACTGTCGCTAATTTACCATTTTCTGTAAATAAATAATTAAATAAATTAAATAAATAATAATTAAAAATCTTTGTATTTCCATCTCTCGTTTTTTTTCGTGATACATTTTATGTTAATTGTTGCAAATGTACAGTGTTCATATATGTTGTAAAGTCAGTATCCACGGTCCCACAGTTTACACATACTAGAATTTGGAGACGAAACGAGACGGTAGTTTTTGTACCGAGGGAGCTTCCGTACAGAGGAAGTGGTTTGAACGTTTTGCTTTTGCAAGACCGACCCATGTGAAAGACAAGGGCATCTGCTGCTAAAATCTTTCATCTCGCTGTGAAATTTTTGTCATTTTATTATTTGATGGTCATTCACTTACTTTCTAAAGCGTGAATCCAAAGGTAAGTTTACTGAAGACGAAAATCGACACCTACTGCGACGCTAGATGACGTTACCTGTTATCATGTTACTTCTGTATATCCAGGACAGTTTTTGACGTCAGTCCAAGATAAATTATAAATGAAGTATTTTCTTGCACAGATTTTGAACTGTTCGATTGGTCGTTCGCGTGTCATTTTGTAGTTAAAGGGAATGTAAATCAAATTAAACTTAACTGTAAACTTAATCGTGATGCCGTCAGAAAAGCCTGTGAGACTGCTCCACTGACAATAAATGGGATACAGATGTTACGGAAATAGAAGATGTAAGCCTCTGAAGCTTTTCAGGGTTCCCATGGGTCATGGAAATTTCTGGAAAGTCAGTGAATTTTGAAATGCCTATTCCAGACAAGGAAAGACAGGGAATTTAATTCCTAAACTTTAAAAATCATGTTATTTTACCAGTTCTGTTTCCCATTACTTTTCCTTTGCATCTCGAAGTAATAATCTTTTTTTTTTCTTCATTGCAAATCCCCAGATGCCTCCCAAAACCATGGAGCCTCTGGCCAAGAAAATCTTCAAGGGAGTGATCGTTCTGGAGCTGCTCGGCGTCTTCGGGGCTTACGGTCTTTTTCACATGATGAACACAAGCCAAGGTATGTCAGTAAAACTCTTTAATAGGAAACACTAATGACGTCAGACACATGTAGGAGCACATGGATTTGTCCACTGACTATATACACTGAAGTCTCACATCTCCTCCCCTCTTGCAGATTTCAGAAACACCATGAACAGGAGGCTTCCATCAGTTCTGGAAGGTAAGATGGACGTTTATTTATTTATTTATTCATTTATTTTAAACAGGACCTGGTCCTGTTTACGGGTTAAATGAGGAATATTAGAAAGTGAGATGCAAACTGGACATTTTACAGACTTTGGCCTACTAAATACAAGCAGCTGTTCATGTGAATGTTCTTATTTTGAACAATATGATTTGAACTGGAGCCAGTGAACAGCTGATGAAACCTGAACAGTGTCAGTGAAGCAGAGCGACGTTTTGTGTCTGCCCCCACTTTTGAATTAGAAACTTGATGAAACCTGCAGGTGCACAAAAGAACCCAAAGCAGGCCTTTTTCAACTAAACAATTAAACAATCAGTTATGCTAATGAGGCCATCAATTCAGATAATTAATACATGAATTAAACATTTCTGCCTGAACCTACTTCTCTTCACATGGGGGGTGTTCATATGAGATAAAGCATTAAAGAGTTGCAGCAGTTTGAAGAAAATATTTTATCATTAATATGCAGATTTATGCAGAAAGGTGGAACAGTCAGATTTTGTGAACAGAGAAAGTTTGTCTGCAAAAAACAAAACAGACGTGTGGATGCAGGTCCTGCTCAGATCATGTCGTGTGTTTACGTTTTGAAGTAAACAGTATTTTGACTGACACATCCTCCTCTTCCCTCGCAGTGTATTACAAGTCCAACGAGTGGGCGGGGATTTACGGCATCCGTGAGCGAGACCACGAGGCCTGGTCCGCCAAACAGGACTGATTGAATACAAAAACGCTCCTGGATCTCGAGTGGCGCTACTTCCTCTTTTTCTTCCCAAAAGTCCGTCTTCCTCCCATCGGCCTGCCGAACTTTTTGCCCTTGTTGAACGCCGCTTTCTTCCTGCGCAGCGTCTTGGCGTCTCGGCCCTGGATCCAGTCGTCACGCTGAGCCTCCCACTTCAGCTGCTTCAGACCTGCGGAGGAATGGGAGGGGTTAAAGGGACGGCAGAAATGTGGGGGCAGAAATAAGAGCCCGGTCAGTGTGATGTGAAAATAAACTGCAAAATGATGTTAATTACTGGATTTGTGTAGTGAGGGCGAGGAATTTTGTCAGCTAAATTTCAGTCATATGTTTAATTATGTAACAAGTTTGTTAAATGTCATTTCTATTGATAATTTAAGAGCAGGACAAGTGGCAAACAGGATCTAAAAATTTCATTTATTTTCACTGAACGCGGGGTAAAGGATCTGGATGAAAACCTTGAGAAGATAATATGAATTATTGAAGGCCGACACAGAAGCTTTTGGAAATCGAACGACCCTGATCTGAACTGAGAGAAGCATTTTTTATTTATTGATCTGTGAAGTGGCTGCTGCTGTTTGGATTTGTGGTGAAAAGCGATTTCTCCTCGCTGAGAAGCTGCTGAACCTGGCTAGCATCTAGCCAACTGAATAAAACACTGAACTGTTCACTCCTGTGGTTTGTGGTTTTGTCTCTTCTTCATACACTTAAAAGGAATACTCCGACGTTTTGGGCAAAATCCCCTTTTTCTGACTTACCCAGACTGAGACAAGATGTTGGATACCATTTTCACCTCTGAACATCCACTGCTTCAGTTCCTATGGTTAACATTTCGTGTCAGCTTAGCATAAAGAATTGAAGTCTACAGGAGTTGTAATGTTTATTTTTTCATCTTGTCTCAGTCTGGTTAAGTCAGAAAAAGGGGATTTTGCCCAAAACGCCGGCGTATTCCTTAAAATTATGATGCGTTCTCACTGTCATGTTCGTCCCTGCTACTGGTCAGTTGGGCAGCTCACCTGTCAGTGTTTTAAACTTTATTAATTAATTTATTTGTTTTTAAATCTTCTTTGGCTGCTGATAAACAAACATCAAACATTCCCAGCAGTCTGTTAATCTGTAAACCAAAAGCAGCAGATCAACTGAACAGTGAACTTCCTGCTCTGAAAACAAACTGCTGACGTATTTCCTACCCGCTTTGTCTGTGTTCGCCATCGCGTTCATCCCAATGTTGTCAAACATGGAGCTGGCGTTCTCATCCAGCATGGACCCAAACTGAAAGAAAAAAACAAAAACAAATGACAGTTAAAAAAGAAAAACAATTAAGTGTCAAACTGCACATAGTCTGTCAGCTTCAGTGCCACAGCAGAGAAGAAAATGTGAGGACTGATCTGATTTCTCCTTTAACCCACTGCAACATCAACCTGCTTCAGCCACATGTGGCTGAAGCAGACAACAGCGACACCAGGTGGTTCAACTGTTAACTACAACAGGATAAAACCTGTGATGCACAAACAACTTCACCTTGTCACCAAAAACATTCATTTTCCTGTTCAGAAGCTGCAGTTCATCTGTCAGTCTGCAGGACAGCAGCTGCTTCACAAAACTTTAAGCTGCAACTTTGATACTGAAATGATCAGTTTGTCCAAACCTTTAAAGTTGTAGAATTAGCTGACATGAACTGAAGCTGTTCCACCTGTTTCAATCAGATAATGAACCTTTTCTCCTCGTCTCACCTCCTCAGCAGAAGCAAACACAGCTGCGTCCTTCCTCTTCTTCTTCTTCCCCAGTTTTGAACCTGTAAAGGAAGCAGCAGCGATCAGGAAAGTGTCTACTGAACTAACATGTAATGTGTCGGTCTTTTCAAAACTCAAAAGGTCTTCACAGACAAAGCAAGTCAATGAAAGTGAGGTGAATTAAAATCTAAATAAATAAAAACCGGTTGAACAGCAGAAGACCGACCTAAAGATCCAGAGACGTTCAGCTCCTCTGACGGTTTCCTCTTCCTCTTCTTGGTCTGTGGTGTGATGTCAGGCATCTCCTCCATTTCATCCTCTGAGTCTTCAGAGGAATATCAGCAATGAATCATTTTAAAACAGCAAGTAAAATAATTTAATATAAACAAGTAAATCAATATACAGTCATGAGTCCTGTGAACAAGCTGCATCTCAACATGATTTTTTTATTTAGTCTGATATATCCTGAGATGATGCTGTGAAGTTGATTTGGTGTGTTGACACTGACCTCCAAATGCAGCATCGTCTTCGTCCAGCTCAGGAACTGAAACAACAAACAAGATGAAAAATTAATCCATGAGAAATTAGAGATTTAATACAACAGCCAACGTGTCCTGACGCTCTGCTCACTCACTCCTTAAACTGGATTCATTTTCACAGTTGCATCAGAATTACATTCAGGACAAATCAAAAGTATTTGGGAAACAACCTGAAAAATAAAATATCTGTTCTGACAAAATACAAAAATTCAAAATCAGGCTGCTGGAAATATAAACATCCTGTACAGTTTTTTGACTTTCCCTACCTTCATCATCGTCGTCTCCATCAGGATCCATGAACATCCCTCCGTCCTCCTCCAGCTCGTCTCCAAACTCTTCTTCGTCCATGCTGCCCAGAGAGACCTCCTCGTCATCCAGGTTGTCCAGGTCCGAGTCCTCCTCGTCCGAGTCCGAGTCCTCGCCGCCCTTCTTACCCTTCTTACTCTTCACGTTTCTGACGAATGACGACATGCAGGGGAAGACAAATTCTTTATGAGAATAAAATCTCAAGATTGTAATCGCATTTATTTTAAAATCCGTTCCCTGTGTACAACAGAATATCAGGCCACACAAAAGATTTCAAGAATCAGGTCGTAATGTTCCTGGAAAAAACTCAGAATTTAATGACAAAGTTACACAATTTTACGAGAAAAAAAGTCACAATATAAAAAGAATAAAGTTGTAATTCTTTAAGAAAAAAATCATAATGTAACAAAAATAAAATCATTAAATAAAAAAAAAAAAAAGTGTAAAAGCTCCGTCTCACCCTGCGAAGTCCAAATCGAAGTCTGGCATGTCGGTGAAGTAGCTGTCTCCCTCACAGGAGTCTGGAAAAAACACGAGTACATGAAGACAGAAAGTCAGAGGCAAAATGTTTAAAAAAAAAAAAAAAAAATAGTTAAT
>OMLF01014898.1:3878-17249 GCA_900302615.1 Holocentrus rufus
TTTTGCAGAGGGGAACGTGTGTGTGGATCTCGAGCGTAATTGGGAGACCGAGCTCTCCTCTGCGTCCCTCTAACAGAAAACAGCAGTGTATTTTTCTCCATGCGCCCAGAAATATCTTATCTATATACAATTTTGAGAGCTTTGACTTTTGTCCTGCTGTCACTTTTCATTTGCTTCTACAAATAGCTCGCTGAAACGAGTCAATTACAAGGCATATCTGCAAATTTCCTGTTTTGAGTTTGAAAGAAAAAAAAAAAAAACCCTGCTCCTACAGTATGTGGGCTTTGATAAAACTGACAGCTTCCTTAAACACTGACCCACATTTTGCTTTGCACTTATCTGCAGCCTAATAACACTTTGTCTGCCTTTAACAAACACTCTCCATCCCTCCCCCGTGAACAAAAGTAATTCAATTTAGTGCCAGCTTTTTTCTTAAGCCCGTGGCCTTGCAGTCATTTATCTGTGTTGAGGACTGATTGTGCTATGTACACTTTCCCTTTCAAAAACCCAACACCTGTGGCTTTGTCCGCTGGGGAATGTGTCCACAAACGTTAGGCCGTGATAACGCTGCACCTGTTTTATAAGTTATTTTAACCACAGTAAACAGTAATCACAGAACAGCTCCTCATTATGCTGCGAGCAGCACGCTATTAAAACGGTTATGTGTTTGGCTCGGGTCCTGGGCACATGAGTCTCTTTACAACTGTGAAACAAATCAGTGATTCTATTTAAAGCTGCACCAGGCTGGAGGACTTTGATGTGAAAATACACCTGTCCTGTCAGCCTCAATCACAACGTGGAGCTGCAGAGGGGAAGACTGTCCCATCCCTGCTAATTGAGACGTAGATTGATCCTGTGTTTCATTTCCAAATCAAATTGGGTACGGTCACTTATTCACCCACAGGAAGTGATAAATCAAAACAAACTGTCTACAAGCAAGTCAGCGCTCAGTTCAAGGAAAGTTGGACTGGCCAGTCATTTGCCTCTCTCATGTTTTTGGTTATAAAGCATCACAGGCTGGCCAGGTTGATGAACATAAGGCTGCTGTGCAGTTTACCAAACTCACGTTAACGGATTTCTGTGTGTTAAAGTTTCATTTTTAAGACGTTTACCTCTCCCTGCCGTTTGGAGCCGCCACCTCTCAAAACTGCCCAGTGCAGCTTTAATCTACATTTTTCCCCTCAAACAGATTTATGATAATTTCCCCTTTGAGGTAATTATTCAGATTACATGTATGTAGCAGGATCAACTAAAATCAATGCCATATATCAAGGAAAGGGACAGTCTTGGGTAAATTGAGCTGGACTCACAATCTCGGTCTGAAATGCTGTGAATTTAATTTAAGATCAGAGCTCGTAACCAGTGATTTTTATAGTTTCATTTGTTTTTGGAGGCTGCAGCCCAGTCCCAGCACATCATTTGTTTTTTTGGCATTCAGCGGACGCAAGTTACAGTGGAAGAAGAGATAAGAGGTCACTGTGACAGAACACGTGGCTGCTGATGGACACATTGGCCTCTGCAGGGATCAGACCCGTCACTGTGTGGTATGAGGTGGTCTCAGTCTCAGGGTGGCTGCCTCTGGCACACTGAGGCTGCCTGGCTTGACTCAGTCGATTCTTAAATGTTAACAGACTCAATACAGTGGAACTCCATCATGTCACATGCAGTGAGCGGTTATAAAAGCATGGCTCTCATTAGCACATGGACTGGATTCAATAGTGTGTGTTTGTGTGTGTGTGTGTGTGTGCATGCGGTCGTGCATACATGCATGCGTGCTTGCTTGCACGTGTGGTTAAACATACATATGCACGTTCAGTGTGTGGGTGGGTAGGTGTATGCGTGTGTGTGTGTGTGTATGTGTGCGTGTTTGCGTGTGTGTTAGTGTGTATGGTTCATGTGGGATCAACAGGCAGGGACTTCCCCTCTTTTTGGAGCTAATCCCTGGCCGCACTACCCAGATTAATGTGCAGTGAGAGCGAGAGCTGACAATTAGAAAAGTGCTTATTCACTTCAAACCCTCAGAGGGTTTGAAGCCTGCCGTGACAGACGCGCAGCACAAATAGTAGCATCTCAGATCTATTCATGAAAACGAGAGTCGCCCCGGTTCTTGCGGAGATCCTGGAGAGGTGGAATGTTGTAATGCCTTAATGGCTCAGTAGAGGATTTGTAATAACGCATGGCATACTCGCTTTGAACAGAGAGCTAATTGTGTTGTGCTTCCAAATTACGTTTTGGTAGACTTGTTGAGATCAGACCAATCTCCAGACGTTTTAGGAGGAAATTATGCCCCACCCAAGGACTTTCAAGTCATGTTTTTTTTTTTTGTCAGAGGATTGACAGTTTACACTAAAACATGAAAAGTTATCACAACAAGGAGGAAGTGAAGTTAATGAAAGGAGGAAGTGCGTGTTGGAGAAACGACAAAGGCTGGTCCTCCATGTGAAAGCACAGCCTCTGAATCAGATCCTCCTATCACAAGCCTTCCGTCTCCACTTGCTCTAATATCATCTTATCTTGAAATACAGAAAACTCCTTTCAAGCGCTCTGTCCTCCTCAGCATCTTTCTGTCATAAATCACAAGAATATTTTGTTATTATTTGTCAGGGCATTGTGAATTTAGCCTTTGTACTCATGGCTGTTTTTTTCCTCATAATGTTAGTGATCTGGGAACGCTGCACACAGAAGTTACTCTGGATAAGTCAAATGCCAAAAATGTATTGTAAATATTCCTGCAGGTTCTCTGATTTTGAAACAAGCTGTAATGCAGCACAGAAACCTCAGAGCATCTTGCATGTAAATATTTAGTGGTGAGTGACACCAGAAACTGGAAATTCCAATGCAAACTATATTTCTCCTGCTTTTCTTTCTACTTTATGACAAAGGGTGAAGAAAGGAGAACAGCTTTCTATCTCTATCTTAAGAAAAAGCCACAATACTGTGCGCTGAAGTGCTATTACATTGTGTGTTTCTCATGTCAGGAATTTAATTGATACTCATCCACTGCAACTAATAATGCAACATTGACAATATTCAAACTATGAATCGAATAAGCTTCAGTTCATCGAATTGTGTGTCAACATTACAAGCAACCAGCAATAAGGAGGTCAAAGGTCAGAGCCGTGGTGGTCTGGAGATACCACCGTGACCCCAGAATCATTCAACAAGAACAAAGTGTAGGAGAAGGGAAAGAAGTCAGAGCTAAACGGTGAGGTAAAAATGCTTTCAGCTGTAGAATCCACATGTTTTTTTGTAGATATTGGATATTTTTCCATAAACATCAGTAGTGTGCTTACACATGATTCTGCACTTAAGCTTGGTTTCTGGATTGTGGTAAACAATATCAAGATGAACCTTCGTATGAAGCATTTACTATGTGGCTTCCTGTATCAGACGATGCAAGATGTTGAGGAAATGACTTTGAGATTCTGTAATTTTTACAGCCTTATGTGGTTGGTCATGGTTTTGAGTAATGTGACCTTTTCAACATCCTGCTCCAGCAGCATTTGGACAAAGGCGTACATCATCTAACGGGGGATACACACACCACATCAAGTTAATGGCGTCACACACTTATGATGATGCTTTGTGGCGGCCTTGTTAATGTTTCACTGTTGCCTCGTTCAGATTTAGCTCCAAGAGGAAATGTTTGGAAGAATTCATTTTTTCTGTCCTTTCAGAGCCACCAGTAACTGATTGACAGATTATGCTAATTTTGCACCGTGTAAACAGGAAGAACTTGCTCTATGAAATACTGGACAGATGCGGATGCGGTCCACCTCTGTAATAGCCGCCAGTGTAGTTCTACTCGATTACAGCCACACACAGAGGCAGTATTTTAACTAGCGGACATGTACGCCACTGTTGGATGAGAACACAGACATGTAGTCAGTAAAAACGTGGGAAATAAAGACACTAAACCCCTTAGTCTCACTTCATCTGACAAAAGCACAACCAAACTATGTCCAAGAAAAAGAGGGAAGGAAAATAATTACATCTCGGGGGCTTTCTGTCGAGTGTGTTCACAGAGGTAATTCAGAGGACAACTCCATCTCAACATCCTCACTTTTTTCTTTTTCCCCTCTTGTCATTTTCACTTTCCGATTTGCACACCTCCTCTGAAGTGAAGGTCATGTACACCTGTGATCAGAGTGAGTATAGAGATTGAATCGTTCCCATGTAAGCAGCCCTTTGCTCTTGAATGTCCCACCAGAACGGACAGGATGAGCTCCTGCAGCTGGATACTGTTTCAATCTATTGACAGGCAAAGCTACCAAGGATGTGCATGAGTTCAATTTAACAAAAACTTAGAGGTTCCCGTGTGATATCACTGAGGACTTTGCTTTCAATATATGAATTGAGTTGTAAGTTGAGAGAGTAGAGGAAACTAACACCTGCTTTTTACAGCGTTTTTGTGCAATGTTATATTCATTGCAGATACTAAATGTGAAATGGCAAACTTGAAAATCTCACCCTGGTGTCGATCTAGAAAATAACAAATGAGCAGCTCAAAGTGAATCTTCCTCCTGGTTACAAGAGATGAAAACTGAAACAGATTTTTGATAAGTGCTTACAGAAGCAGGGTCTTCATAATGTGTCTGTTACAGTCAGTGAACGTCTGTGCTCACATTGCGCTCATGTGAGGGCACAGTGCTGAAGGTGGTGAGTCAGACAGAAAACGGGACACTTCAGTATCTGTTGAGCTCCACTTGCAGCTGACCAATATGACGTTTATTTGCCTGCACTCAAAAATCTGTTAAAACATCCGTCTCAAATAACAGGAAGGGAGTACACTCAAAAATAAAGTTGTTTGTGGCAGCCTTGTTCATGCCCGCTTTAGAACTGAGGGGACTGTGTAATTTTTTGCATAGCTGCACTGTGGGTAACTGTGTGTGATAATTTGAACCACAGTGTAATGATTTGTCTCCAAGGTGACACTGACAAGTGTTTGGACCCACCAAGACGAGTTTGTTTCTGCTTCCTGTTGAGTGGTTTGCCAGCTTTTGTACATTTGTAATGTAGAGCCTTCAGTATCAGACAAAAACAGCTTCATACATTCTGTGTGTTTGGCAGTTTCACTGATGGGATTGTTTCAGAAGTCCCATGTCAAACACACTTTGATCCCCAAAAGGAAGTGTACTGATTTATTTTTCTCTGCAAGATACAGTGGTTTGGTAAAACTAATTTTGTTGTACTGTACTATCTGCTAATAAAATATAGATGAAGAAAGCTTTGTACAATCTCTAACTTTCTAATCCGTGTGCAAGGGGTAATCCTAAGGTCACTCAAGTCTTAAAGTCTAAATCCTTTAACCACTCCTTTGATGGTCTATTTAGAAAGATGACCTGTACTTGTTCTGGGAATTATTATTCCAGACAACCCAGTAATGTGATGATTGACAGTTTTACTTTATTGTGTTATTTTTTTCGCATCTCATTTTCAATAAAAATAACCTTGTTATTGCACAGTGTTGAAGCAGTTCTCACAGATGAGATGGCGTCTACCACAGATGGTAATATTGTTTGCATACCCCCTTTTCACACAGATGTTTGAAAAGTAAAATCCTTAACACAGCTAAGGTTACCTGAAGGTCTTGACTTTCTTCCCCCAAGAAAGCACATAAGTTAATA
Organism: Holocentrus rufus; assembly: GCA_900302615.1. Taxonomy (NCBI): domain Eukaryota; kingdom Metazoa; phylum Chordata; class Actinopteri; order Holocentriformes; family Holocentridae; genus Holocentrus; species Holocentrus rufus. The sequence continues at coordinate 9,506 of OMLF01014898.1, forward strand.
TTCTGAGCTGAACCCCACTGAAAAACAAAGGCAGGAAAAACCTCAAAACTTTGATGTCAGGAGGCTATGAACAAATTCTCAGGGACTCTAATCTTGATAAAAAGCTTGCTTTACAAATCATAAGCTGCTACCAGTTACATGCACCTGCACAAGCAATGCTCTGGGCGTTAGCAGTTTAGGTTTGTTGTTAATCTTTGCTTCTTTTAAAAGGTGAAAACCACCGATTGCAGCGAAGCAAACACATTTTTTGTATGCTGTCTGAGTGGTTCCTCACCTATGAGTGAACATCCACCACTGTCCCCTGTACACTGAAACAAGTGTGGGTGAGACAATTTAGAATCGGTCATTGAAGATGGAAAATATCGTTCCAGAATATCCTGTCTGACTGCTGGTCTGAATTTTCTGGTCAGCACTTCTCCACAGTGCTATTCATTTGGAGGTAACAGGCTAATTCAGTTTAGAACAACGACTTGATATGGCTGGCTGGTGTGGACAAAATCAAAAATCTCTATCATACAATCACAACATCAGCTCACATTGCTGCGTCCACCTTTTCTTTTGACAGAGCGCCTGTTCAGGAGAGTTTTGTGTTGTGCTCTGAAGTTTTGGACATCATTTCTTCTGTGCTGCAAAGATTTCCAGCCTTTGACCATCTCCAACACCAGAACCTAATTTGGGAATCATGTGGGACGCCTTTCTCTGGTGCAGGTCCACAATTTGCGATATAAACTGCTAAAGGTTTATTTTTACTTAAAAATCTTGCTTTAAAAGAAGTTTATACGGTAAAAGCATGACTGTGCATGACTGTGTGTTCTGGAAATAGGTTCCACTGTTTCACTTCTGCACATGAAGTTGAAAAAGTTCACTCTTATTGTTTGATCATTCATAGAGAATTATTTTTTCTAGGTATGATCAAACAATAAGCAGCATCATTGTTTTATAGGTGCTTATGCTGCACATCTCATCAGTGGTATCACACATTGAGTATTGGATCAGCCCTTCAGTAGAAAAAGCGTATCGGGATCGAATGTCATGAGTGTCAGGTTAGTTCTGGTACACCGCAATCTCTGAGTGCTGCATGCTTTTGTAGTGGTATTAACGTCTTGTTTTAATAAAGGAGGGATTTCAAAACAAAAGTGTTTTCCTTTTGTAACCCAGAGAAAATTCTTCATTAGTTTGCAAAATGGCTTCGGGTTCATACAAGGAACCAGGACTTTCTCGTAAAAGGGCCGGTAGTGTTCATCCTGTGCTGGGAAGTCGGGTACAGCGGCATTGGAAGATGATGTACGACAAATAAAGGCATTTGTTTGTTAATGAATATGTGTCGGCTTGACGCCTCATCCAATAATTAAGTAATAAATAGCCTGAAAAGGAAAAATAAAAATCATTTGTGTCAAAGGTCACCAATCTGCACATTTTGCAAGTTTGTGACTGGCAGCCTTCTTGGTTAAGGGAATGTACAGATATACAGATACATGGTCAATTTGAGAATTACTGGAACCCTTGATGAAAGAATTAACAACCCATATGAGTCATATACTTTCATTTTAACACAATTTTTTAAACACAAATAGAGTGGTAGATGTTTTTTTTCTGCTAATGATTGAGCTTTCAAAATGATTGATATCCCTACAATTAATATCCTGGAGAGGATAAGAGCTCTGAGTCTCTTTCTGTAATGTCTGACGAGGTTGGAGACACTTTTGGAGGCATGTTGGATCGCTTCTCCATGCACAACATTTCAAGATCCTTGATATTCTTAGGTTTGTACTTGTGGTCTGCTCTCTTCAATTCAGACCACAGGTTTTCAAGAGGGTTCACTGGAGACTGGAGACTGAAATGGCCATTGCAAAACACTGATTTTGTGTTTCTGCAAACATCTCTGTATTCATTTTGATGTATGTTTGGGGCCATTGTGTTGTAGAAGGGTCCATGTGAAGCCAAGTCTTGACCTCCTGGCAGAGGAAAGAAGCATTGGCTTAAAATATCCCAGTACTTACTTAGTGGAATTTATTATGCCATGGATCTCAATGGGACCTCCAGCAGAAAAACAGCCTCAAAGCATCAATGATCAACCACCATATTATTCTGTGGATATCAGGTGCTTTTCCTTGTGTGCAGTCATCTTTCATTGGCGACCATGCTAATGGTTTCCATGGCTAAAAAGTTCAGTTTTGGTCTCATCTGACCACAACACACGATTCCAATTGCGGTTCCAGAAATGCTTGGCAAAGTTGAGGCGCTTCAATTTATGGTTTGCGCTCAGTAAGGGCGTCTTTGTGCACGCCTTCCAGAGAGCCTGATGACATGGAGGTGGAGCCTAACAGCTGATTTTGAAACTTGATAACCCTCAGATTCCTTTAAACTCTGAAGTTATGAAACGGTGATCTTTGGGTTCATCTCTGCCTCCCCCACCATCCTCCTCACTGTGCGTGGGGTCAAGATCCATGTGTTTCTTCTTCTGCTAAATATGCAACTGCTTCAGACTTCTGAAACTTTTTCATTATCTCTCTGACTGCAAGTGGTATTTCAGACGTTTGTGTTGTATTTTTATATCTTTTGAATGGTTTGTGTAGGCGAGCAACCATCTGCCTCCTTAAGTTGAAAGCTTGTTAGTTTTCTCCATGGTAATGTATGACAAAGGGATTTTACATGTGTGCAAGCTAATATTTATACTGCATTGAGACAGGAAATTGTGAAAGGCATCAATACAGTTTCTGGAGACTGAGATTAAAAAAAAATCATCACAGATGCCACTTTGGTTTTATAAGAATGAGGTTTTTAGGAGACTATTTATATTGGAGTGAAAGTAGGTAGTTTCCCCAACGGTTTGTGCAGAAAATTCAAATCACTGCATGTGTTGTTTCTTTTATACAATCATTTGCTCATGAAGAGTGCGAGTAATTCTTGTAAGTCCCACTTTTTACTTCAAGCTCGCTAAAAAGGGTAACAAGAAAAAAAGGTTTTGCCTCATTTTCAGTCATTCAGATTTCCCCCGAGGTAATAACTATTTAATTAGAGATAGTAGAGTATTAGAGTGTTATGTTGTAGTATACCAGTTTGATTCTGCTCTGTAATATTCAATGCAGAATCATCTGTATTTCTACAGCATCATGGACAAGAAGGATGACTATAGTAGTTTTGTGTTCTCATCATTTAAGATCACTTACAACATGTCCAGGTAAATTAGATGATCATTACAGAAAGAAAATGTGTGGCCTCTTCAGAAAACCACAGTTTTCCTCTGTGTAAGTCTGGATGAGTTTGGCCCTCAGACATTCACATGAGAATTTAACATAAGAACCGGCCTCTAAACAGGATAGGAAATGCAACAAAGAGGCTAAAAGCGTCCACAAAATTAATGAGACCATAATCCCAGTTTTACATGTTTTGGACAGAGTTTCACTGGTCCACCAGTGCACAAGCTACTCTGATGCACTGCTGCGCATATATTTTAGGCTAAACTTGTATTCTTCTTCCCACCGGTAATTTGAAAGCCAGTGGAATGTGGAAAATGATTGTAGGAGTGGAGGGGGAGGAAAAGATATGCCTTGCTTGGTCACTTTGGTGTCTGAAATCTGTAGCTGAGACGGCGTTTGACTGATTTGTGTTTCGACCACATGTGCCAGACCCGCCTGCTATTCTCAACCCATAATTCCTCCCTGAATTCAGGCATGCGACTAATTTACTGTAGGGATAGGCTTTTTTTTCTCTTCTAGGGAGCAGAAACCTTACCCCTTTTCTGTTACAGGGCTCTCCACCAAGCACTGTAAGTGATGCCACCTGTCAGGCTGACAGCTTATTCTCCATATGCGGAGGGCCTTTATCAGTTGCAGTTGTGGGGAGCAGGAAAATGTCTGCCACCTGCCAAGGATTTTAAACCTTTAACCCTCGCAACAGGTTGCTGATATTCCAGAACGTTTCAATTACCGTACTGTACTCTTTGTCTCTTGGTCTGTTTATTTTGCAGCTCATTTAGGTGATCGTGAATTTGGTCTCCGCGGGCCAGAGGGACACACTAAAGCCGTGATAGTAGCAACTCTGGCTTTCCAAACTGTAAACTCCTGTTGAACTGCACAGCAGATGGTCCGCTGATGCAAGTATCATAAAAGAGCTCTAGTGGTTCTGTCTGCACAGGTCTGCACATTTTTCACATGGACGTACCAACTTTTCTGTTTTTGTTTTGTTTTTTTTTTCAAGTAACATTTTACTGAAGAGTTGGCTGATCAGATAGAATTTCCCAGCATATGACAGGGAATATTTGCCTTTTTTAGTTTGCATTTTGTCTTCTTTTATGAGTCAACATTATGAAAGGTTATAAATAGCTTGTAGTGAAGGTTCAGTCTCTCTAAGATATCTCAAGTGTTGGTTTTTAAGAATTGTTTCTGCAGCAGGGAGTTGCTCTGCCCCTGGGAAGATCACAGTGTGGTTTCAGCCTTTGTTGCTCTTCTCCTGTCGACTGCAGACTTTAGCAGGCAGGTCCAACATATCTTCTGAGCACAGCTATACTATCTGGACGCCTTCCAGATCAGAAACCACTGTGTTGCTCTCTCTATCACACCACAATGTTTGCATGTCGCCGTGTTTACTCTCCGTTGGCCAGTTATCGTAATGCACCATTTGTTGGCACAACGAGAACTCCCAAACAAAGCGCGAACGGCAAAAAGAAAATTTTGTCGGCAGTTGTGAAGTCGTGCAGTAGGAGCAAGAAGTAAAGCTCCACCGAGGGCCAAACTAAGGAGGTTTTAATAGAATTTCTAAAACACCAATTGCGAAAAGCAGGATAGCATTTTCTGATTCTCGGTGCCCTGTAATTTGAAGTGTGTGGGTTCAAGCCACTTATTTTGTGGTAATGGCTTTACTGGCGAGTTCTCCGAAAAGACAGAGGCCAACGCAGCCCAGGGTTGAGCTAGCTGCCTTGCCTTCCTGACTGATTGACCAAGCCGCTTCCCCTTTGGTATCTGGCCACAGTTGTTCTGCCCTCATGGCTAACCTCACTGGGCGTAGCTGTCCACCATTGGGTGTTTAGAAAGCCCAATAGGAGGACACCTGCTGCTGGATTTATTTATTCCGTCTCTTGCACAAACACCCATGTAATCTGTTTACGGATGCAGATGGAGAGCACATGGGGTAAACAAATGCCCAAATCCCCCTTTTGCAAAGCTGACTTATAAACAGCATCCAAACACCCCAGATTTTTGCATCCTTATTTCTTTGAAGCAGTTTGCCACACATCATTCGGAAATGTCATTTATACAAACATAAACAGTACAGTATTGTCTCATCAGAGCTCTTGTTGCACGTCCTGCGCAGGCTGCTTGGTGTTCTCTCCTCTATTTTCAAGATTTAGGTGTTCTTTATTATTTCATCCAGGGAAATTCTTGTGGTCGCTGGGCACAAAAACGCAAACATGAAATAAAAAACACATTGTAAAGTTCCTAACCAGTCACACTAAACCCCCTCTCTCATGCATGCAGTCACACACGCTCTACACACAAACGCTCTTTCTTGCATATATCTTACACACACACACACACACACACACATACTCCCACGCATGTATCAACATGCGTGGGAGTGCACACCTTCCCTCAGCTGCTCGTCATTCACACAGCCGGCTCATACACACCTGAGCAAAAGCACATTACGTTTTACAAGTTTCCCTCAGACCGGAAAATCAAACCGTCCCGTCCACAAGTCCGTCGTAGGCTGGTGACATTATTGCACCGAGGCCTAGAAAGAAAAACAAACAAAAGTTTCTTTGCACAGCTTTTTAGTGTGGCCTGGCCAGCCTGCTCTGAGAAGGGCTTCAAGAGAATATAGATATAACATTTAACCACTGTGTAGAGCAAGAAGTCCTTTTGAACAGTTCACTTGTGCATTTTTGTTGCCGGTGCCAAGACATCTGTCTAGTGACACACCCTATAATTATAAACGAAAGGAAACAGCGTCTTTTGATTATTTTCATCCTTATTGCATGCATGTGCGCACACAATCAGGCCTGTTAGGACCATTACAACAAGAAAGGAAACCTTAGAAATTGAAAAGCGGTTATTTTAGGATTTCTTTTCTTCTGCACGGTGGGGGGTATCCCAGTGACATGATGGCACGGTGGAACCCGAGACGGTGACAGAAATTACAAGATTTTAAAATGCTGTGGTCACGTTGTAAACAGTCAAATATTTGAAGTCATAGCAATCACTGCATTTGTTGGACGGCGTTGAAATATTTCCAACTCTTCAAACAATCAAAGCCAGCGTTTGTTTATTTTCTTAGATTTAGACCTATTTTAAAATGTAGCTTGGATTTAAGTTTTTTTCTGGTGGATGGAAAAGCCCCAGATTTGCCAGCAGAGTGTCCAGAGGAGTCTGGACAGGGTGGGTACCGTCTATCAGCGATCCATGCAGAGGGCTGTGATGAGAGGTTACGTTAAAGGGCGCGCAACCAGATTACTGTGAGTCACAGCGCTGTGCAGACAGCTCACAGGCCCGCTCATGTATCGGAAAGACACATCAGAGCACAGGCCTGATGGAGGGGATACAGTAGGTGTGTGTGTGTGTGTGTGTGTGTGTGTGTGTGTGTGTGTGTGTGGTTTCTTTGTAGCACATTATCTCTGATCTGTCCAGAAAGATTTGAACTGAATCCAGCTGCTGGTTCAAACAGTGAAATTACTCATAAAAAGAGTTTCAGCAGTTTGCAACATTGTGACACCCTTTGTGGCACCTCTGTAATGATCTCCACAGTTTCACAAATTTGCCAAATATAATTATGCTGTCAGATATGTACACTTCAAATCTGTGAAATCTCTTCCCACAGCAAGTGACGAATATAAATGCGAGGACTTAGTGTCCTTAGTTATCAAGCGATCCCAGACTGACCTGATCAGTAAACATGAACAAGCTGTGAGCGACGAGTAATTAAGTTAAAATAATTCAAACAGTTACTTCTCGCTTCCATTTGGAGCTGAAACCATCAAGATTCACAAGGCAACTTTAAAGCTTCTCAGTTCCCAGCTCAGAGTTGATGGGAAATTTGGGTGCAGGTAAAAAAATGACTGGAATTATACTTTTGTGCTAAGAGAAATGCCAAGTTCTCAGTGTGACCTCTGTTTTGAAAACACTGCGAGAAAGACGTCCGAGCAGTGAAACGGGTTTCCTGGTGCTTACACAGGCTTCACCCTGCTGGTCCCCGTGCGCTGGCTAATGTAGGTTAGTGACTGGGGTGACCTGGTTGGGTGCCCACAAACAGCTCAGTAAGTGAGCTCTGGATCGCATATCCTGCAGGATGTGTAATTCGGGTAGATCCCCGCGGATGCCGCACACCTCAGCACATATGGTTTCCACCGTCGCATCTATTACACAAGCCGGCCGTGTGAAGTCACTTCCAAGTCAAATAAGCAACGGCCCCTCCTCATCCTACTCCTCAAACCCCTCCCAAACCCCCATTACACACACACACACACACACACACATATACACCCCTCAAGGAATATCTAAAAAGGGGACAAGGGCAAAGTCTGCCAAAAAAGGACTCCCACCTAAAACATTCCTGTAGTACAGGCCGTGTTTTCATTACCCCAACAAATTTACACAGTTGTTAGTGATGGCCCGGGATTCCTCCTAAAGCGCAGCCCACCAATAATAAACAGTATGGCAGCTGACACCGCAAGACACCTGCACAGCTCCCTGACAGTGCAGGATTGTTCCCAGGGACTGTGGGGGGGGAGGGGGAGGCTGGTGTGGGC
>OMLF01014910.1:9071-22044 GCA_900302615.1 Holocentrus rufus
GAGGATCTTTGGAAACCTCGGGATCTCCACTACAATTGAAAATAAAAATCTGTGGGTTTGAATAAGGCAGCGTGCATTTGTAGCGATAAACCCATTGATGGCACCGGCGGGGCTGAAAAGGTTAATAACAATGTTTATCTGATGGTTATACTGTAATAAAAGTTTACCTAGGCCTCTAATGCACTTCAAGTAAAGTGTTACCTAATAAAATCCATCATGATTCATTTTATTTGTACAGCTCGTTTTCAAACAGGGTTACAAATGTGCTCGCCAGACGAAAAAGTGATAAATGAACAGCCAAAAAAGGTAATTAAAATGACAGGCGTGAATTAAAAATGGGGTCAAAAGATGAATAGCGCTGGCAAATATAACGGGAGCAGGAACAGATAAAAACAAATTCTGTGAAAGGCTGCCGGTGGAGGCAGCGGTTTTAAAAACATGATTTAAGAGGCAGCGCTGAAAAAGGATCAATTCTTTGTTAAAACACAGTCGGACTCGAGGACTCAGGCGCTTTCTGTTTTCATACGGCACATGCCAAACATATTTCCAACCCTGAAATAGCCGATTTAAGAATAGATAAGCTTCATTCTTAATTTATAGACGGGATAAACGGATTTCTATTATTACGAGGGGCGATAGCAGCTGCCAACCGAGCCAGAAGCTGAACATTTTTCTTCATAACAACAAATGACAAAATGTGAACCAACACTGGGTGTACAGTTACACAAAACACTCATATGGGCATCGGGAACAGAAATACTTTTCCGTACTTTTCGACTTGCTGACCAAAAATTTTCAGCACCTGGAAGCCATTATATTCATTTTCCAGTCTTCCCAGACCTGTGAAGCAACCCTGCACTTAAACTGAAAGAGCAACAACAAGAGTTCATATTTAGAGGATAATGCGCCGTACCTGAGCCTCTTGCCAGGTCCCAGTTTGTTCAGAGGCCTTGCGTGATTATTTGGCCTGTTTTCATATGTTCTCAAGGAGTCGGAGGAAGAGAAGTGCCTAAGGGTGGGAGACTGGCACAGAGACGGGACAGATTATTTACAAGGGGCATCTGTTCAAGAGAAAAAAATAATGAGAACTTATCTGTTCAGCGTGTCACACAGTGTGCTGAACAAAACAATATCTTTCAAAACATCAGACCAGAAGCTGTTCTCAGACGAAACCCCCCCCACACACACACACACCAGCAACAGGAAGCTTTAAAGGGCAGAAAGCATCTCTCATGTATCGCTCTCAAATTATTTAATGGGATTTAAATGTGTTTCAAGGGAGGCAAAAGTCAGCGGAGACATGAATGAGCATGAATGAAAAACAAAAAACATCCAAATTGGAGCTGCTAAGTGTTTCAATGACAGAAATTTTAAGGGAAAAAAATTAATTGAAATATGACCAATATTTGCAAACATTTAGATGCTAGCTTTGCATGCAGCGACCTGCTTGAGACGTTACTTTGCTTTGCTCTGATTGGCTCACAGTCTGAGAGACATTATGCAAGCGAGGCGTTCAAATGTTAGCAGCCAGTGCGTCAACAGCTGTTTTCAGCTCCTTTCACGCTTCAGAACTACTGCTAATGAAATTAAGTCACAATCAGCAGGGAAACAAGGAAGCGCTGAAATCTGATTGGTTGTTGACGGCAGCGAAGAGTTCAGCAGTAACGAGCTTGTTGAGGCTCCACAGATTTGAGGCCAACAACAATATCTTGATATCTGATATCTTCCCGCCCATAACGATCAATACTGATATGAATTCTTCTAAGAATTTCACAATCAGCTAAGCATCGGCAGTAAAAATACTTTTCGGACTAATACCGATATTGGTTTTTAAAGTTGATTTCGACGGGTCGCTCAGCTCTGTATGAAACTGAGGGACGTCCGATGACTTGTTGACCGTGTTGCTCGACGCTCAGCTATCGATTTGCCTGCACAACCCAAATTTTACCAGCGTTTGTCGTTTGCCTGGTTGTGATTCCAGACCCTGCATACATGTACAGAATCCCAAAATAATTCTGAGCCACATGCTTCTGGCAAAAAGCCGCCTGTCAGGTGCCTTGGTCTGTTACACCACTCCAGCAAAGGTGTTATCCGCTTTCGAACAAGCACAAACCAACAAACCCTCCACACACACACACACACACATCAAACCCCCACCCCATCCCTCCTCTGCATTTCCTCTGAACAACAACAGCCCTTGAAAATGACTCCCGTAGCGCCATGGCAGTGCTAGCTAGCAGGCTGCCGGGGTCCTTCGGGTGCCATCGCTCTGCAACGCCAGGCGCCAGCCAGGCTTTGGCAGCGATGGCACCGACAGCAGGGCTGATCGGAGAGCCCCGCGGCCTGCTGGGAGTCAACAATACCGGGGATGTGAGTCATCAGAGAGAGAGAGAGAGAAAGAGAGAGAGGCTACAGCTTAGGGAAACACTGTACCTTCTTCCCCTCGGGGGAGGGCTGCTGCTGCCGATCCATCTCCTCCGCGGTCACCACAGTCGTGCTGAGGGGGAACACAGAGTACAAGCAAAGAGAGAGAGGACGGTGGATCATCTGTGTTCATACATATCTGCTCAGCCTACTGCATGGCATTAAACGTGCATGTGCGTATGTGTGTTCTGTGCGTTTCAATCAATGCAGGTATAAAATTACGCTCTTGCAAAATAGGGGGCCTAAGTGGATTCTAGGATTTGACCGATATGGGTTTTCTGAAAGCCGATATTTTTTGTGTTGACAGAAGCTGATGTTCAATACTGACATTCTGTGTCTTTAAATTTCAAATTTTTCATACCAAATAGATTGCAAATTTTGTGTTTACCCAAGAATTTTAACCTCATTATGATGGAAACAGCATTTAGACCATTATGGGACACTAAAACTCTTAATTGAAATCTAGACTGAAATACTTTTAGGGTGGCAAAAGAAGCTTACTGCTTTTAAATTTGCAAAAAATGATCAAATTGAATAAATAAAATGTGCAAAGATCTCATTGCAGGTTTGTTTTTCAGTAGCTGTGATCAGGGAAGAACTTCCATCACATCAGAGACGGATGACGTAATTGGCTGCTGTCCCATTTTTAATAAAAAGTTCAGTATCGGCGAACCAGCACATCGGTCGGACCCTAGCGGACTCCATACAGGTTTCTAGAACACAAGAGACAATTTGCATGCAGGCAGTGTTTTATGTGATCGCATCGGTATTGCTGTGCTAAAAGGCAAGTGGGTATTTCATCTCAGGCGGGAATAGCCTGCTCATCAGAAGAGGTGTCACTGGGGTCTTTCCTGCGTGTGGAGAGAGCTGTGCTGGAAACTGATGCAGTGCAGCGCTGGTGGTGCTGAAAACGAGGTCCGGAGAAGTGCTTACTCATGTCTCCTTTCCTCTTCACTGTCATCAGAAAGAGAAAAGCTCCAGTTCTGCTTGTACCCTCCATCTCGCCTGGTCTCTGATCTATCCAGGGCTTGAATATAATAAACCAGACTCACATCAGTGCAGAGACACAAGACCAAAGACAAAGCCATCAGCTGAAATGACCATTTTGGACATGGCATTATTTACTGTGCGACTGATCATTTCAACTTGATGATATGAACAAACTGGTAATTAGCAACTCATTGCTAATTCTGCAACTATATTCAAATGCAAAAGCATAATTTTTTAGCAAGAACTGAAACACACTCATGTCACTAAAGTAAGAAGCTGGTCAAAAGGACACAATTTTCATTTAAAGTTTCTATATTTTTCAAGACCTTAATTTCTTCTCTCAGTTAGTATTCAATGTGGTCTGTGCTGACAGTGGCTCTGTTTATCATTTTATAACTAAAGATTATTATTCAGAATAAAAAACATTGCAATGGGTCAAGGACTGAAAAACAAATCAAACTTTTCCACAGTTTTAAGCAATTTCCAAACTGTCTTAGGGCCTGAAAATGTCATTCAAACTTTATTCTCGGTGCCTGAGCGAGGTTATCAGTGACTTCGACATTTACCAATATACCCAGGATGTGATGTCACTGTCCCCTGTGCTATTTTAAGACGAGCTCCTGTGCAGAAACCTTGTTTAGCGCTGGACGGGGGGAGTGGGCGAGTTATCAGGCGTTCATCTGCCGTCATAATAACAATGTGGCTGAATTAGATCCCACATCATATCCAGAGGACCGAACAGCATGTTTTGCCCAAGAACCGCCCGTTCCCTCTCCAGTCAGAAACACACTCACCTACACTAACCATGAGCTTTCACCTAGTTCACAAAGTTACACCTCATAAGTGGATTAAGTCAGTCTTATTCCCATCAGTGAGCACCCACAGGGCGAGGAGGTCAAAACAAAGAAGTCAGGCACCCTGTTCATAGACGATCTAACACCTCGATATCAATATTGTGTAAAGTCATTAGTAAATGGGTGATGAACAGTCTATTAAGTTCAATAAATTGCCTCTGTTGACTGTAATTCAGCCTTTAAAGCCAGAAAAAGATCCCATTTGATATCTAGTCTCATATCACCATATAGATATAATAATCGATATTCTGCCCAGCCCTACACTCAGGTAAATAACCCTGGTGTATGCTGAGGTTTGGTTCTTCGCGGCTCAGTGGGTGGAGAAAGGCGCCGACACTGTCAGGGTCAGGCGGGTGATTCCCACTGGGGCCGCTGGTGCTAAAAATGTACACACACACACTCACTCAGGGTGTTGTAAGACACTCGACGCAAAAGCCTCCACCAAGGAATAAGACATGTTAATGCCATTTGTCCATCCAGATTAAGCTTTAAGGCTGTATTTAGTCTGAGATATTTGGTAGTCAGTGCAGAATTCTGCATGCAAAGTGTACAATTATTTTTAAATAATAACCATGTTGACTTATGTACACTAGTGGTCTAAATATATGAGGTTTGCTGGACGTCTATGACCAAGGTGCAAGAGCTCCTGAATTTTCACAACCTCCTCCTCCAAAAATTGATAATTCATAAACTGATTTTCAATCAAAACCAAAACACATCACAAAGAATTAGGATAGCAGAAGTACTGAGTTAAACTGAGGCAAAATACCTCTGATAGATGAACAGATTTTGATTATTCGGGGGAGAAATGGAGTGAGGTAGCTTATCTTGTGATTAAATTATCCATGTCTAGACTATTCTAGGGGTTTGAAACTGTAAAAATAAAAAATTCAAATGCATTATCCCCTAGTTCTGCTTTGACAGGACACCACTTCAGCCCTGCAGGTTAAAACTAAATAGGCCTACCTGAACCTACTCTCTGCACAATATTAACCTACATATACCTGTTATCCATGTGGCTGCCAAGTCAAGTAGGTAAAGATTACTTAAGCCTTCCAAGAAGTCAATTCCCGTCCTCTCATAGCTACATATATACAGCTCTTATCGTTTCAAATACTAACCTTAAAAGCTACCGCACATCTTTTTTAATCCAAATGTTCAGCCTCTCTCGGCCCTCCTTCTCCTAATCTAATACATAACACTTTCGCCCTGCCCATGCAGTGGGGCAAAAGTATAAAGTATTAGATTCAGAACTGATGGGCTTGGAAGCTGAACAGTTTCAACATATGAGAAAAATGAGGCACTGTGTGTTTTTGGTGAATTATCCATTTCAAAATGTTTCAAATCATACTGGAATACGATCCTCTTGCTCTTCTGCTTCTATCAATCCTCAGTGCGGCCCTCTAGGTCAAAACTGCATGGGCTTAATTGAGTCCATTCCCCTCCTTCCATACAAATAGATGGAGTCGGTGCAGAAGCCTGACTTTCTACCAGATGATTGCTCAACTGTTGCAGCCCTTTTGCTCAATCCCAAAGTCTGGGAGAGCCCATTGTCCACCTTTGTAAGCTAAAAGGTACGGGCTGAAAAAGCACTGGACTCCTGAGGTACAATATATTAATGTGGTCCTCCTGTGGAAGGCTTAGAAATTAATTTTCAGCAGCACTGATGCAAGATAAATGCATGATGGGGCATTTCTACAAGGGATACAACTATCAGACACCTATAACCCGAGCAGGATGAAGGGAGTGATGCTCGTGCAGCTTAGGATGGCTGAAACAGAGCTTTCATCCTTATACAAAATACACAGAGCTTATTAACACTCTGTAACTGCAGCCTCCTCATCCTATGTTAGATATTGGCCGCACACATCCACAGCCAATTAGCTGTTGATACAATCAGGTACCTAGTTTATCAGGGTTGTGAGCAAGCCTAATTTGTGGTTCATTTTTAGGTTATGACTGATTTGAGTGGCTACACTGCAGGCTTGATTAGGAGCAACTTAAAACATTTGATATCTGACTCCGTTTTATCTCCCTGGGCTGAGGCAGCTGATATATTTGTGGTGCATCCTTATGCTTATGACACTCACAGTAAATACGGCAGCAGTCATGTAAGTTAAAACACTTTTAAGGGCCTGCTTTATTCCCAGCTCTCAGATCTGTGAGGAGGCAGGTAGGTCCATGCTGTCCTCCCACATTCCTCACTGAGATTGTATTTGATGCTCTTTTTATTTGGCTTCACTTTCTTTGCATTGCTTTATGCTGCTAAAGAGACCGTTTCTGGCCTGTTTATCCGCACTACAGCAGGGAATAGCTCAGGAATTACAAAGTAACAGCAGAAAAGGCAGAAGAAATTGTTGTTTACAGTTTTTAAACCTGAATTAACGTTTCTCAGCTGGTCATGCAGTTATTATTTTAAACTAGCAAGTCTGCAAGCCAGTTTCTGCACTGCCTGCAGCTGGGAGACTGACAGGACGAACACATTTGCTTTATTAAAGTGCTAAAAAATCTTTCTGTGGTGCAAAATAACGTTAGTTGGCAGCTAACTGGTTAGCTAAGACAGGAAGGCCTGTCTCCAGCAACGTTACATCCTAGTCCCACATTGCAAACCCACCAAGCTAACGTCAGCGCTAACGGTGCTAGCATCAGCCTTGCAAAGCCAATTTCTCTTAAAATCCACCCGACTGGCCTGTCAGTGCCTCTTTATGTCTTTCAGATGCTAAAAACCGTGAATATCTGCTGGCATCGCTCGTTTCGGCCAGTCTGGGTGAGAATGAGTGTGTGCTAGCTAACGTTATGCTGCTAATGTTAGCCACCTAGCCAACTGTACACTCGCTTGGATCTCCACATATTTGGGACCAAAAATATGTGGCATGACAGTGGCGGACAAAAATCTGCCTTGGCAAGCACAAATCCGAGGACTTTATGCCACAAATATGGCTGCTGTCTGGCTAGCACTGCGGGGCGGAATGTCATGGCTTACCTTCAAAAAAATAGCTTCTATTGTGGGCCATGTTTATTCCATGTTCCTCCTCAGATGATGGTGCTGCACATCAGCGGCTCTATATGTAGCTGCTCTAGTGCTGCTCCACTCTCTACATCAAGTTCGCAACAGGAAGCCAGGACGAGACCGGAAACCCAGCCAATTGACCTTCAAAATAAATGTTCGGTGTGTGTTTGGTTTAGTTCTGCGGTGGAGGGCCTCACTTAATCGAAGGATTACTGATGATATAATAAAATTAAACCACACTGCTGGTTGAAGAATAGACTTACCACACATTTCTAGGCTGACAAGTCATCTCATCACGGGTAATAGTATCACGCTATCAGTTGTATGAAGAAAAGAAACAAGTGTAATGCTTTTCTTAAACATAACTGAATTCTGTTCATACTGATGCTTGTTTTTCCTTATGACGATGAGCAGAGGTTTATGACTAAACCTCTGAGTGTAGGCCTGGTCATCTAGGAGGTCAACAGCTGAGAACAGTTCACTGCATTTGTGAACTTCATGTTACAACTCATCTTAAAAGTATTATTTAGACTTGGTTAATTCATATACAGTTTTTTGATTGGAACTGAACAATTTGTCAATACATCTGACGAACAGACCTTTTTCACAGCAGCCATTTTGACATGAAATAATGGGGCAAGCACAGGTGTTGCTAATGACATTAAGGCTCTGTTCCATTTAGTAACACAGTAATAGAAGCAGGGTACTTCTATTGTTCATGCTGGCTCACTGGAAGGACTGTGCTACACTTAAATGGAATGGAACCTTGATCAATGTTATTAGTAACACCTGCATCTGCCTTATTTCATAACAAAATAGCTGCTGTGAAAAGGGTCTATTATATCTTTGGTGTTCCTTTGGTTAGCTGGCTGTCAGCTATCTTGTGAAACTCATATGCCCGATAACATTATGCTACCACATACACATAGCATTATGCAGGAATCAGTTAACATTACTAGTGCATACTTTGCCAGGTTAGCCTGCTGGCTAGTTAACTGTTAGCTAGGCTAACTAACTGTTTGTTCAGGTTAACTGAGCTGACTCTGGTGAAGCTACAACTCCTAATGTTTTGGAGTAAGTTAGAGACTAGGGCTCAGACAAGACAGGTTCCTGTGCAGTGAGCTACATTTGGAAACAAATCTACCTGTCACTATGATACACAGGGTCCTTATTAGTCTGGTAGAAAATAAACACAGAAGTCAAGCAAAAGATTATTTTAAGAGTTCTGGGAGGCAGTATCAAGAGATTTAAAGCGAGCAGGGTCAGGGGAGTTAAAATAATAATCAAAATATACAGGAGGGACCTTTACCTTATCCCACTCTCCATGGAAAAGCTGGTTTCCAGGTGACTGGCCTTCTTTTCCCACACTGGGTCTCTAGAAACAAGGCAATACTTGCCCTGGGATCTAATTGGGTCTATAACATAATGGAATTTTCTTATATGTGCTACACCATTGCCTTGACCAATTGCAGCTGGTTCTGGACCCCTGGAGATACCTACTGTACTGTTCCACTGTTCTCCGCAGGTCACTCCATAAAGGAGTTATTGGGAACACCTGTGTGACAATAAAAGTTCATGCATGCTCACAAATCAGCAGTTCAAACCGATGTGGAAAAGTCTGCGCACACAGTGCTGAGGAGAAACTAAATTGTCCTGCTCCTGCAAATTAATGAAAATAGGCTGTGTATATGGAAACTAAAATTAAAGAAATACATGCAGTTTTAATTTAATACAAATCTGAAACAAATCTGAATTCAAACAGTTTCATTTTCATTTTATTTTACTTAGTTGTGTTACTACATGAGAAAAAATCGCCACTGTCCTAAGGATTTACTTTGCAAGTTAGTACCGGAAGTGTACTGTTTTTATATTTAGTCTAGCTTGACACTGGTCTGCTCAGCTCAGCGCACAAGCCTGGCATGAAGTTATTTCATAAACTTTTCTCACACTTCAGAATTCACGACTTTTACTTAAAAGCACAGTAACAGCCGGCAGCATCAATAATGGACAGCGGAATCTGTAAGCAAGCCAATGGACTCCTCCAATTAAAATCTTTTATGAAAAAGAGCAATAATAATTTCTTGATAATCAAAAATAGAAAAAGAGGAAGGAGGAATAATAATATAAATAGACGAATACTATATAGGCACCACAGCAAATCGCCCTGCTCCTAAAGGAATATTATAGGAATACTATAGCGGTACTATATGGTAGTTTTTATTCTCATAAAGTTAAATTGCATCACAATAAGGTCAGTTTTGAATACCACTTACACGCTATAATGGCCTATGGCAATATTATACGGATGTTATTTTGAAAGCACTTGAGAGACATAATACTATAAAGTATAATAAGGTCAATATAAACTCACTCTTGAGTACTAAATACACATTATGAATCCCGACAGTAATATTAAAGTGATTTTTCATTAGGCATGTTTGCAGTGACAGCATCATGTGCATCACGGTAATCACTGACGCTGATTTATTGATTAATGATTTTTTCATCAGAGGGGGGAAATGACCCAGGCTGCCAACACTGCACATTTTTCTGGCGAGCATCCCTCACATCCCCAAATTACATGAGTATGCAATGATAATAGCTAGATGGCGGTGTTCCTCATTGAAATGAGCTGAAAGATCACCATGATTACCATGATACACATATTGCTGTTACTTGTTACTTTATGATATTTTATTATCTCCTTTGTGCTATCACTAGGATTTCTATAATATCTTTATGGTAACTTGTAGTGTGCTTATAGTACACAATAGTGAGTTCTTATCCCCTATGATAAAACTACCCCTATAGCCCTATAATATATAGTTTACATAGGACTTGCTGTTATTGTATTGTTTTAAGATGTATCACAGGATTGTTATATTTACTTCATGCAATCAAACTTTGCTAAGACATGAATTTCGACACATTATTTGCAAAATTCTTGTAATAAAGTTGACGAAAAAATGATTTATGGTAGTAAGATTCCTTGGTGAAAACTCTACCACAACCTGGGGCTAATAAATCGAATTTACATGTGTTATTTTACATCCTGACACTTTTTTTTTTTAAAGTGAACTCAAATGTTTGTTTTTTTTTCACCCAGTACATATGTCTTGAAAATGACAGGCTGCGATAGTCAGTACTACTAAAATGATATATTCTGCTTTCAGAAATAAACATTTTGGCAATAATGAAGGGAGAACACATGCATTGTATTGTATTTTTTTTTAAACACATTAAATTTTCACAACACATTTTCTCCATGTTTCACAACTTGTCAGGCAACTCAAGTGTTTCTCCACACCAGAGGAGAGCTGTTTTATTTCCAACATTTATCCTAATGCCATTGTTGTGTTTTTACAGTCATATGTCCATTCTGGTGCCACTCAGAGTTTCTTTACACATTAGTGACAATTTTTGGAAAAGGTTTATCTTCATATATGGTGCAACAGTGACATTTCCTGCCAACACGAAACAGCTGCGATTATCTAAAGAGTTTCATTCCAAAATCAGATACTCACCACTGGAAATACTGCAACAGAACGACTGCTGGCATTAAAGAGAAAGACATTCTTTATGAGTTATGAGTCAAGTTAAACTCCCACTAATGAAAGTTTCTGATGATGGGATCATCCTGTGTTTTTGACTCACTGACAGATGAATTACAGGACTTTGTAATGATTGATTATTTCTAATGAAATCCAATCCTTCCTGTAATGCCTTTTCCCCGACATAAAATTTGGAATCAGCGAGAAAATGGACCAATATTTCCCAATCACCCTGAATCATCAACTTTTTGGAGATGTAGAGATTCAGAACAAAGGCATGACTACAACACTGAGCTGAAATCTGTAGTTTATAAAATAATGTGATCATATGGTTGCATGTGATTGTAATGTGTGACAGTTAGGGAAAGCATCTGCATGTTGACTGTTAACTGTTTCAAAATAATTTCTCCAGCATCTGAAACAAGTGACACCTACTGAAAATGACTGACAGCAGCAGAAAGTTAAATCAGTGGTACTTTTTGAGGGATAATAGTTGGTGAGTTAAAGGGACAATCAATAAAACTGTTAAATTTAAAAAATGGACAGACAGCTGGGAGAAGGAGGAGGAGGGACTGCCTGTGATGGACACTGAACTGCAATATTTGTATAACTGCCTATGATTTGCTTGTATAAATGTTTTGTGTAAACATCTGTTATCGATTTGTTGTTATAGCTAATCTGTTAATTTTGTTATTTTACATGCATCGTGTTTGTCTATGAACAGAGTGTCTTGGGATGCAAGACAAATTTCAGTTCTTCTGACAATAAAGTATAATCTAATTTAATATAAGATAAAATAAAATAAGTAATCTGTGACCTCTGTCGGCCTCTACTGGTGGCTAGTGGGAATTACAACAACACTGATAGAGCTGATCTCTTTTCTAGCTGCAAAATGAAAACTGTTATCAATATTAGATCCTCTGTTGTGAATTAATGACCAAGTTAGATATCTGACATATGCAAATAATAACAAGATCTGTTTTTTAAATGAGAATATAATGTTTATAACAGATTTTTGTGTATTTACAGACACATTAAGGAAGTGGCCTGCCTGACTTTGTTTATTCTACCACCTGAAGAAGACAGCGATCACATAAGCAATTTTTATTTTCTAGTTTTATTTGTTACTGGTCGTTGAAATCAGACATTCGTCTTTCGGTTATTATTTGAGACTCTCCACTGTTGTGTAAATGCGAATATATAATTTTGTAAGTGCATCAAGATGTTGTCTGTGTCCAATTTTCACTGATTCCTAGATAAACGACAACTTAAAATTCTTTATAATTTACCTTAGCAATAATGCAAGCTCTGAACTGAACAGAGATACATGTGACTATAATTTAAGAACGCTAGAAAAATGTCTTCATGCCAAATAGTTAACAGTATTCATTAGCTAAGTGATTTCATTTCCCCTCTAATGTGATATGCAGTTTTCCACACAGTGAAGCTGTTGTGTGGAAGGACATGAGGAGGGAAACGCTAATGGGACACCTGAAACCAATGTTGTCCCACAGCCAAATAATTTGAATATAGCACACGCTATCCAGCTCTGTTTTTGTTTTCCTCGCTCATAAAACATGACTTGGACCTTGACAACATATATATATACAGTATAAAAATAAAAAAAGAAAAACAGTGTTGGCACGTCCCAAATATAACCCTCGTTGTTATGTGGCAGAGGGCCAGCTATGTCTCTGAGCAGCCTGTTAGACAATATGTAACACACACTGCCTTTCATTACATAGAGGAGAAATAATAATCCCTTAACTCTCATTTACTCATCCTTCTTTATCACACACGGTCAAGGCAGGGTCACAGGAATAATTTCTTTCATGTATTATCAGCTCTGACCTTTGACCTCCTTATTTTTAACTGCATGTAATGGTTGTAATGTGCAGTAGAATCTGAACTTTATTCTGTTGTTGTGCTCATGGAAAATCACCCCGGCAAAAAATAAATGCTTAGAAATAACTGTGTAATAAAGTGTACAATACCTGTACACAAAGGGACCCAGTTAAAGTGAAATAGCATCTCATATCCATCCATCCGTTTCTATACCCACTTATTCCAAGTAAGGTCACATGGGCTGGAAAATAGAAATTCTCTAACCCAAAATAAAATTTAAACTTGGCCTACTGTTTGAT
>OMLF01014910.1:31130-55533 GCA_900302615.1 Holocentrus rufus
TCAGCAGCGTCTGCCCGCTTGTTTGGTTTCATAATAACAACTGCTGTTCCCATGACAGCATAACAGGGACCGCAGAAGAGAACTACATTTGTTTGGGTACATTTCTCCGTTTCAGGGACGGCATGCAAGACGGCAGATAACATCATGATGGATTACATTAGGAATGTCATAATGCTGGAAATCATGGAATTGAAACTCACCCTTTCGTTGCCAATAACGTAAGCTCTACATAGCAGCGTCAGCTAAATGTTGAGTTGTGTCCCATTTTGCATGCTTCATGTTCTCAGTTGCCCCCAATAAATATACACCTGGCCACGTTCAAAAATAGTGTCTTTTCCTCAGCCACCACCATCTTCTTCAGAATGCATAAAACACATTTTTCTGGGGCTGATTTCTTTTTCCGATCATCTTTGCCGTGATTGGTCAGCTGATAAAAAAAGCAGTTGATGTTATTGATTGTTTTTCCTGAAAAGTTGGACTTGTTTCAACTGAAAAACAAAAAATACCTGCAGCAGTGCCTTTCCACCAATCCATTGGCCCAATCTATTGGCCCAAATGCAATTCTGCTGCGACTGGTGCGAAATCTTCTCAACACAAAACTTAACAGTGAAATACAAAAGTGTCTCTTAAGCAACAGTGAGCGAGCGCTCCATCTGGAGGAACCTAGACTAACCAGTATACATGCTCATCACTGTAAATTACTGGGTAATGAAGTCCTTCAAACTCTCAAAAATCCAAACAGCGACCTTCCACTTCCACTGGGGGCCGCCAAAGTGCAAAGCTGCAATCATCTAAATAGCAAAATTGGGGGTTATTTGAGAACCATATTGACTCAACCATCAAATAACATTCTTATTCCATGTTTTTTGAGTTGTGTGCACATGGTCCTCACTTAAATCAACTCTCAGCAATTTTGATCATTGCAGCTTCAAGATTTTTTCTTTAATCTCACTCCTTTCCTTCTTCCATATCACCCCTTCTTTGAAATCAATAACGGCTTTTCACTACTAGTCAGTCTGATTCATGGAATAGGGTTTCTGAATAGTTTGTGCACTTGTGATATTGGGTTGCTTGAGTGTATTAATGCAATTCAGTAACAAGTTCATATACAAACTATAATGAATTTCAAAAGAAATGTGACGGCCAAGCATGTGTTCTCTTTTCCATCAAGAACTGGCCTCATATTAATTTGTTTACACACTTTCACCCATGGACGCTGCCCAATATGACCACAGGAATTATTTAAAAGCTTAAAAACGCCTCATTAGGGGCGTTGCGGCGGCTCAGTGGTCTTGTGAGCAGGCAACGTTACCGCAGGGTCCTGGGTTCAAATCTAGCTCAAGACCTTTGTCACATATCACCCCCATTTTTATTTCCTGTCCCTGTTCACCAGAATATCTAATAAAGGGGAAAATCCCATGACGTAATCTACCAAAGAAACTTCCAATTAATCTCACTGAGCGTTAGATGTCATTCCAACACAGCATGTGTCTATGCCTTAGTTTTCAAATGGCCCTGGATTTTTTTGACTATGGAGTTTTTGGATCAAGCATTAAAAAAAAAAAAAAATAGAAAATATGTGTAAACAACAAATATCAAAAATATGCACTCAGAAAGTCCATATGCACTAAGCTAAAATGCAGATTATAAAACATCTCTTTAACAGCTAATTAACGAAAAATCGCTCCACTGCATCTTTCATGGAAAAAGGTGGTCCAAGTATATTTTGCATCTTCAGTAAACATTCGATATTTTGAGCAAAATCAAAAGGAGATGAGGCATAAAGATGGTTTGTAATGTCGAAAGGAGCTGCTCCTTTAAGTGAATCTGAGGGGAATCTGACATAGTTTCTCTCACTTCCCACCGGGTGTGTGTCAGAGAGAATAGCTGACCTGGTTAGACGAGGTGCGACATTGTATGCCTGCTGTTATAATCTGTATTTATTTCCCCTACTGCTCTGTAAAGTACGTTGTGACCTGCCTGTTATGTTTAAAAAACCCTTACTACCTGCTGGTCCCATCAGTGGGCTCATCATTGCTTTGTTCAAACCTACAGAACTTTATTTTAAATTCTTGTGCACATCCCAAGGTTTCCAAAGACCTCAAATCTTTCCTGCTGAATTGAAATGTGTATAAAATGATGCACAAGACATGTAGATCTTTTCTATTTGATGTAATGCTGCAGCCATAAAACAATGGAATCTTGGCTTTGAATATTTCACTCAATATAAGTGTGATGGAGCTTCAATGAAGCTGCAACCAGCAGATACACAATATGGATGGACACTGTCCTACAATATGGAAAAAAATGTTCTTTCCATCTTTGAAGCTACTTAAGGGGAAATTTGAGGGGAAATCAGGTATTAAGGGGTTAAAACCTGTTTTTAAATAAATTTTGCTTGCTTTGATAATGTCTTAACGTCACACACCCAGAATACAAAGGGCAACTTAACACTTCTGATTCCTTTTTTTATGTTCTTTTAGCAAAATCCTTATAGATATATAGAAAATCCTGAGGGTAAAGAAATCTTTTGTTTTAAATCTTGCTTGATGATTCGAATTTGAGTGCAGACCAAAAAGAAAGAAAAAAGAGAAGAATCTAATATATGAGCTAAGTCACATATAATCACCCTCTTCAGCCCTTTGTTCTTGTTACTATTGATTTTACTATTTTTTTCCCCAAAATTTATATTGCTTCTACTTGGACTTGAGCACAAGACCTACTCAGCACCGCAGTGGCCTCATGCATCTTTATTGCTTGTAAAAGTTCAGTCTAAATTATGGGAATTTTTGTCTATTGCGAAGTCGCCCTCATAACATTCCAGACTTATTCTTTTCTCATGAGTCACCTCCAGTCAATGATAGGCTGAATGTGCTGGGAAGCTGACCGCCAAACGCGAGACGCATCGGACCTCAGCGAGTTAAATAGCCTGTAAAAATGGAAAATGACACAAAATCAGCAGTGGCCTAACCTTCCTTCACCCTCATCCTCCCCACGTTCCCCTCTATCTCCTCTTCTCCTACACCCTCCCATCACAGCACACACACATACACACACACTTCTTCTCAGAGTTTATGAGGGAAGTGACTTCATGCTCAGTCCATTTGAAAAGCATGTGAGACCGGCCTGCTTGGGAACTGCATCTTGGGAGTGATGTCAGCTCTGTGGACTGGATACCGCTGATTAGAGCTCTTACACAAACCACTGGGAGGATAAAAACCTGCCGTGTTCCTGCCCACTCGTTTCCCCCCTGATGACTGACCTGGTCCCGGAAAGTACTGTAATCTGGACACGTAGAGCTCCACTGGGCGAGATTTTAACTGTCCCATGCCGCCTGACTGAGACGTTGTGGATATGTGCAGTTTCCCCCAAAGTTTCAATTATGGTCACTGGTAGGAAATACACAGGAAGTGACAAATTGAAACTTAAAGGAACAGTTTATCCAAACTACAAAAAATAAAAAAAGATGTTTTCCCAAAAAACAATAACACAGATAGCTGGCACAGTCCACAGCCCTCAAGGGTAAAAGTTTTGTTGGGAACTATTTCCTGCCAAAGAACACTGGCAAACTGTATCTGTCCATAACCGAGGAGGACAAAATTAGAGGTGGATAGATTCAGCTTGCTGGCAGGAAATAGTTCCCAATGAAACTCTTCACCCTCGAGGGCTGAGGATTATGTCAGGTATTTGTGTCATAGTTTTTGGAAAATGCTCTTGCTGCTAAATTGTTGATTGTTTGATGCCCATTCAGCCCCAGTGTATTGGGGAGAGGGGAGCAACAAAACAGAAACCTCGCCAAATCACGCAGAAGCTACCTGTATGGATAGACTGAACTATGAGTTTTGTTCTTTGGGTAAACTGTTCCTTTAACAGTAAAATCCAAAACTGTCTACTAACAGCAATGACTGAGCTCTCCGCCCTAAGAAAACAAGACTCACCTATAATAAATGACAGATTTTCAGAAATCATGCAACTGAAAAAAAGAAGTCCTCCACACTTGAAAAAAATTCACATAATTATCTCCCTTTGTCACTTCGGGCTGCCAAGAAATGGGAAGTTGACTTGTGCAGATGTTTTAAAACTTTTTAATGTTATATTTATTGTCATATTTCATATTTTTCATATTTTCTTAACAAAAGTAGAGTTAACAGCTAACTGATCATTGATGGTAGCCTAAAAGTGAAAATTCAAGTAACTGCACCAGATAGGAATTTCTGAGCAGGAGAAATGATTGATTAACTCTCTCTCCTCCTTCAGTAACCACTGTTGAAGGGTCCTTGAGCAAGGCACTGAATGCCCAACCCCTGCTCAGTGCTGCAGTTGCTCAGTGGACAGTAAAGCTCTGCAGCTGCAGCTGGGAAAGAGCACGTGTTCTCAGTAAACCTTTCCTCAATACACAAGGGCTTGAGAAAAAATATGATAATTGTGACTTTTTGCACATGGCCAAATTTTTCCATTTTTTTCATGACTTATCTGCTTATCTGCAACTACGAGGCTCTGTTGCTGGGCTTTGTGCATGCAGGCTGCTTTCTGAAAATACCTGTCTCCATTCAGTAGGGAACCTCTGACCTGGTTTTTACGCTTGGTTTTACATTAATAAACCAGGCAGCGTTTATGATTTCTATTTTGGTAGTGGCCTCTGCATGGCCCCGCTGCTCACTGGTCTGTGGACTTTTAAGACCCCCATGTAAGGCGGCAGATAATGACGGGGTCATTTGCAATATGACATGCATCCTGTCTCTCATATAATCCAGAATCATAAAGATATTCAAGAAGCCCCACTTTTTTTTACTGAAATTGTGCAGTTATTGCAGCACTTTTGCTTTATTTCCAAGAATAGCTGTTTGGAAAAGTCCTTTCATTCGCTTCTCTATCACATTCAAAAGGTCTGCACTACTAATGTGGGATAGATGCATGAAGAGGGGGATGTCAGTGGCTAGTATTGGTTGTAATATTTCAGCAGAAAGTCAACTAACAATGACTCTCCTGAAATACTACCTGCAGAATGGATTATGTTACAAATTAGAAATTAAAGATGCATTTGAGCCATAAGTTATCGGTAGACTTTTATAAACCTCTTTAATTCAAATTCGTTAGGAAGGCATGTTCAAGGCATTCGGTGCTCTGTTTCATGACGTGGGCAGAGCACGTGCCGCCCCTACAGGTTGTCACTAACGAGCGGCGATCATGATCCTTCTATTTAGGATATCGCTATGATGTGCTAAAGTTGGTAACGGGAGCCTGGAGCGATATTCATGTCCCAACTGTAAGTGCCACTATTTCAAGCACGGGTGTCTGATACTGATATTGGTCAAGCACTGTACGGTACATTTCAGCCTACAATGTTGAGTGGTTTTCCATGGATGCATAAAACATCCGAACGACAAGTTGCTGCAAACTGTAATGCTTGATTTAAAGATATTATTGGTTTACACTTTGATGTAGCCTGGTAAAGGAAAATTGCACAGTGCAATGAGGAATTTCTTTAAATATCCCTTTAAGACACCTACATGGACACATTTCATCAAAGGGGTGCAGGGAAAACCAAGGTTGGTGACCCTGGAGTGTCTTCCTCAAGGGCATTTCAGCATGTGTCACCTTCTGCAGGAACTGATCCTTTGACCTTCCTGTTGGCTCAACTTGGTGCCTGCACAGAATTTCACTGTCTTGTCTCAGCTCCCTTGGCCTCTGACCCATGTGACCTTACCCTGACCTGGGTACAAGGTTGTCTGGGACTGGGGCAGTTGCTCTACACTGGATAAAATGTGGACTGCAGCTTTTCTTATTGAGTGTATTGATGTCAGGTGGAAATGATGTTATTAGAAATGTCCACTTTTAAAGGAGCACTCTGTAAAATTGCCAAGAGTTGATATAAGTGAGAACATGTAGATATAATAAGCACATAATTTGATGCTTGGGTCTACATGGTTCTCATCATTGTCTTGACTCCCTGATAAATGACATGTTTATTCCAGTTTTTTTTGTCAGTTGGGTCTAAAGGATCCTCACTTAAATCAGCCAATTTTGCATAAAGACCCTTTAGGAATTAAGCAAGACAATCTTATTCTAAGACTGAAGGCCATCTATTTTTTTAAACACAGTGGGAAATGAATTAGTACAGGTCTACCTCTAAATAAAGAGTGTTTCTTCCTTGACAGCTGCGTTGTGACCACAGTAAAAACTGTGACACTGCAAAGGCAGTTTGACCTGCATGTGAACCCGCTCCTCTCCGGGACGAGTGAACATAATGTGCTGGAGCTAATCACAGACAGCCAGATCGGACCGGTGTTGGAATGCAGACAGTGTTTCTTACTGAGACACATTACTGTACGTTACAAACGGCAGTAAAGTGCCTTTTTCGTCCAGCGGCCTCTGTCGCAGATGCCAGTTTAGTGTTTCACAAGGCCAAAACATAAAAATGAGCAAACGCAAACGCAGCTGAACAGCAGACAAACGTTTGGCTGGTGGCCACCTATCAGTAGCTTTGTTTGGATCACTTTTCACCCGGTTCAGTCGTGGTGCTGCTCACTGACAGTAGCAGCTGGACTAAACAAACCCCCAGAAACTCCCAGAATGTATTAAGTTAAATAAATCTGGTACGTTAAGTGCAAAGTTTTATTAAATCCCACTGTTTCCCTGTGCTGTGTCTACTCCGCACCGGGTATATAAAGTCACCTCTGCACTTTCCATGATATTTAGTTATTAGAAATATTTAAGTCATGCAGTTAAAATGCATAAAATGCAGTAAAACAAGTTACAAAGGGCCCAGTAGACTGAATCTAATTTTCCCTTCTCTTACCTCTAAATTTCCACTTTGCTCATTGGAAAGAAAGTCTGCCGTTTAACAGAAGCTCTCAGAGGTGTCTGCATTTAAAATATTTACATGCAGTTGTAAGGATTATTTATTTTTTATTTATCAACCTCATAAAGTCATAATAATGCAATAAATACACATTCAAATACAATTTTGTGCTGGTAAAAATGGCATTCCTCAGTGTGACAAAGAATGCATAAAATTATAAGTACACAGCTGTGTTTTTTCTCAGTATTATCCTCCTTCAGATACCTTGTGTGATGAATATTGAGGACTTTTACCAAGTGAAGCGTAACAGGAATTTGGGGAATAATGAGTTCCATCACTGAATCAAATATTAAAGCTCCCAAAGAGATCTATCGGGTACAAAAAGGTCTTTCCTGAAATGTTGAAAAATTACACCGAGAATTAATGAAAAGGGAATATTTATTTTGGCTGTACTGTAAAAGTACTCAACGCTAACGGGCTGCTGCTTCCAAGGCCTCAGTATCTAAAGTCTTTGTATCATCTGAAGTCCCTCTGCAGCACATATACGACTGACTGCATTAGTCTCCTTCTTGTAGTGAGCTACATCGACAGGCCTGACCTCCTAAATCCCCATCTCCAACCTTCTCATTACCTTATATAGTCATATCTGAATCTCTTCAAGGCTAAATCATATTCCATATGAAAAACACAATGTTTGAAGAATCTACAATATCGAGCTGGTGAGTTTGGACAGCTGCCACCACCTGCAAAGCAGACCATAGGGAGTCCTGGTCACATTAAAGTCATTCTGTATTAGACATCATTTTTAACATCATCTCAAATTTAAAGGGGAAGTACATTGTAAAACACTCTTCTTCTAATGAGAAAGAAAGAACAGAATAAGAAAGGCCCAGTTTCAACACAGCACATGCTAATATGTAGCTACAAACACTGCCAAGGTTAGAGGTTTTATTTCTGCTGGTGCCAACATGCTAACAATGTATGCAAGCAGGCTAATTTAGCAACCAGTGTTAATGTACCCACTATAACACCAGTTTCTACGTGCAAATTGTGCAAAAGCGTGCAAATCAAATGTGTTTACAACAAGACAATGATACTGTTAGCTAGCTAACAGGCTAATATTATGAATTGTGGGTAACCATCTAAGCTATATGTTGGGAAATCAATCAAATGTTTTCAGTCACTGTGGCAAGATGCTCCAATATGGCTGCCAGAGGGTGAGTTACAACACCATTATTGTAATATCTGATATATAGCAATACTTATCTCATTATTTTTATGGCCATAAAATACATTTTCAAGCACAATGTTGCATAAAAATTAATTCTGTGATTCTGTGATGTAATACACTGCAAGCAATTTTCATTGCAACATTTTTGCAAACCTTTTTTTTTTTTTTTTTTTTCTTTTTTGCTAACAAGAAACACAAGCAGCGTAGTGTTAATGTATTTTACATAAAAGAGAGGGGGGCAGTCCTGCTGAGAGAAAAACAAAAGAAAACATTAGGGTGTATTACATAATTTGATAATGTTTTTAATAGTTTTATTGGGAGTTGTAATGGTTTCTAATGGCATGTAATGGTTTATATTGGAATATCTGATGGAAATAGATTACACAGTATATCCCATTTGTCCACTGAGTTATGTGTTCCCCGCTTCACCACCCTCCTTAATTACAGCTAGCTTCCCCTTCCTTTTATTCATCTGATAAATGAGCTAGTAGCAGCTAAATTACATGAATAAAATGCAGGAAGATTGAACTTAGCCTGTGTAATGGTTAAGTTAATTGTACATTTAATCCCTTCATTTAAAGAATTAAAACATATTTAAAATGTTTGAATAGCGACTGTATGTGATTCCATTTTACCCCAGACTTTAGCTTGCTAGCTACAACTTTGTGTGTGTGTGTGTGTGTGTGTGTGTGTGTGACGAAACTTCCTACAGCATATTTATTGGAGCGCTGTTACAGCCCAGACTGGGCAAACTTTTCAGTTGACTAGCGTTCTATTGGAACCATCACAAACATTAGAAACCAATACTACCTGTGATGGAAGCCATTAGAAACAATTTACAAACCAACAGAAACCAATGCAGCCCATAATGGAAACCATCAGAAACCATTAGAGACCAATTATGGCCCATAATGTAAACCATGAAAACCATCAAAGAGGTAATAGAAACATTAGATGTGTTTCCAAAAACCAACTACAAACCTTTATGTGATGCACTTTATGTGTTATAATTTTTGAATTCTGTTTTCATAATTGTTTATTTGTTTATTTTATAGTTTATTAATTTTCTTTAAATGGTAATGATCTGTAGAAACCAATGTTCCGTTGGTTTCTACTGTTATTCTGCACTGTGACTGGCAGGGGTCGGGCTTTGTTTGTTTACTATGGCCCCTGATGCTAACAACATATTGGAGTCATAGTATTGCAAGACAAAATGGCAGATGTTTTGTTTACTTATTATCACATGAGAAATATGAGCTAATGTGCAGGAATGCCAGGAATGAAGTTGTAATGATGTCAGCTGTTGTTATGGAAAGGATGTCAATTTGGAAAGAAACCAATTGCTAACCTCAGAAGCCAGGAATGCTAACAGCTAACAGATACCAAGTGCTATCTATAGTTACTACTGAACAACGTTTCAATATCATCTGTAAAACAAAATACAGAGATTCACCACCAGCTGATATTTGATGATCAACTGTTCTGGTATTTTGAAACAAGGACTGACCGTATGTAACCGCTATTCAAGCTAGCAACTGTTGAGGAGTTTCAGGCTTGCCGATAACTGGCAGTGCCAGTTTATTTACAACAAGTGGAGGGTGGAGCGTGAGAGCTACAGCTGTGAAGTAAAATGAAGGTATCGGCATCCAAGAGAATGCTGATGGCTTATAACGTGATAGCCCTGGAGTTCCCCCTTATTGCTCCCTGGACACAAGTGGGGAGACCCTAAAAATACCCTTTAAAATTTCACCAAACAAACAGCTGCGCCTGCTGCACATGATCCAACAACAAAATAGAGGTGAGGGCCATCCCTTAATCACGTTTACATTACACTTGAAGTTTCCTGTGATTTCAAGAGTGAGTGAATGAGGAAACTTTTTTTGTTTTCTCACATGGAAACAACAATAACAAAACAACAAGGCACGATGCCGGGTTTGTGACCGGTCCTGTGACCTTCTGCTAATGGGACGGGCTTTCTAACCGTTAGGATGGCCCGGCTGCCAAGATGCCTCCCCTTCTTCACAGGGACAGAGCTCGTGTGTCGACCGCGGGCCACAGCTGTCCGAGGTTTTATCCAGGCTCAAGCGTAAATCAGGGAGACCAGTTCGGCCTGATCACATCTCCATAAATATCTCTCCACAGGGAAGACTAAAGATACTATCTACAGTTTCTCTGACCAGCTCAATCTTTGGTATATTAACATATGTTCCATAAGATCTTGGCGAATAGATTACTTTATAAGCATGTGTTAAAGGAACAAGTTCACCCAAAATACAACTTATCCCCAGTGCGGTTTATCCATCCAGATAGTTTCTGTGTGATCTGGCAAGGTTTCCAGTTGGTCCCCCTTCACCTTAATACAATAGACCTGGATGGGTATTGATTCGTGTGGAGCTCAAACCGTTAAAAATGTACATATGAAAATCTCAACAGCAACAGCTCTCTCCAAAAACAACGACATGAATACCTGGGATAATCCATAAACCTCTGGGATGAAGGGTTTTGCTGAGAACTATTTCCTGCCGAAGAGCACCTGCAAACTGTATCAATCAGCCCACAATGACTACGAAGCAGAGGCGGCTAGATTTGGTTTCTATTTATATATGTTTGTTCTGGATGGATGGATTGCAGTAGGGATAACGAGGAAAAATTCTTGTATTTTGGATGAACTGTTCCTTTAAGTCATCATAGCTCCAAATGAGGGGCTGTTCTACTCCAAGGGCCAGAATTAAAATGTGAACAAGCCTTTTAAACCCCAAAATACATGTAAAACTAATGGATGGATGGATAGATTGCAGTATGGAAAAGTGGGAAAATATCTTGTATTTTGAGTGAACTGTTTCTTTAGCTCGAAATGAAAGGCTGTTTTACTCCAAGGGCCAACATAACAATGCAAACAAGTCATTTAAACTTATAACAAGCTGTTACACACAAACAAAAACTTCTCATCTCAAAAGCTTAGAGAGAGTATTATAGAACTGTAGGTCAGTTATATACATGGTGGGTTTTAAACTGTAGAACCCGCTGATGGAAAATAATCTCTTTGCCACTTCCAGTGTTTCAGCAGAGTGTATCCGACTGCAGTGATGTTTCGCCCTCAAAACAGAATCTAGCATCAGTGCTCGAACCGCTCTGCTGCATCATCGCATAACAGCGATAAGGTCAGTCTGGGAAAATGACCCCATGAATCATTGAGCTCCTCTCCTGCGAGGGTAAATTGTTTGCAGAGATCAGCTCACTCCGGGAGCCGATATGACACCGGGCTCGCAGATTGGATTCTGTGGAAACTTGCAAAACCCTTTGATGTAACAGTTGGCAACCCCGCTGAGATGTTCTGCACCGCCTGTAAACAAATCTCTATTTTCAGGCCTCAGAGTCACAGTTTACCTGCACCTTTATTTGCAGAATGGAGTTTTCACACTTTTTAAGGCTGACATGAATCTTTCTGGTGTAAATTCAAAGTGTGCATCGTAATAACTAGCGTCAAGCTGCTGCTATGTTGTTGCTGTCGGATGAAAACTTTCTATCTTCAAAAATGTAAACTTTTTGATAAAATTTAAAAAGCAGCCTTGTTGTAGCTTAATGCCAGTTCATTTTAGTTTGAAATGTTTGAAAAGGTTTTACAAGCCTCAGTAATGTGAGAATTTTCTCAACCCCATCCAGCCAAAGTGATATGGGATATATAGATAGATTTTTAAAATAGAAACAAAGTGGAAATGAATACTTTACTGAGGAAAGAATTTAGTCACAGTGATCACTAAGTGAGATTAATAAGATTCTCGTCTTAACAGAATGACACAACCGATATAATATTATGAAAATGTCTTCCAAAACATAAGAAAAACATGATAATATTGTTAGTACCAATGATTATTATTACACCCTCTCAATTGGAGGCAAATTCCAAATATTTAGAAAAAAAGGCAAGTAAATTGTAGCAGGAATGTCAAGCCAAGTCAATTTATTTATTATTTAAGCGCTTTACAGAGGTCAAAGGCCACAATGCAAAATAATGCAAACATATTTCACAATATAAGGTCAAAAATCGCATGTATGTAGATATATGCAGGAGTGTCATTATGCATGCATCTGTATGTGTGTGTGTGTGTGTGCATGCACTGTAAGTGGACAGATGTAGGAGCAGCACCAGCAGGGCAGCCCAATGCACATCACACATGTTCGGACACCCTGCACCAGCTTGTCATCTGGCCTGGCTCCACACAGCCGGTCAGACCCACTACAAACGTTTTATTCCTGTGAGGGCCGGGCCGCCGCTGTTCCCCTCGGCTTGTCTTGGCTTTGTATTTTGCCCCATAACTCTTTCTGGACGCGTCTTCCAACTGACCGAGCTGACCGTCAAAATGAAGACGGCCCTGCAGTTTTGATGCGTGGGGGATCTTGGCTGCTCCCCTGAAACAACTATTAATAACAGCCAGCGGTAACGTGGTTGCTACCACTTGGCTGCCAGGATTCTCTCAGCCTGAGTCACAGGCCGCTTTCATCCAGACCTCCAGCCTCGGGGAACTTTGGCCTCATTCAGATCCCATAGCCTCATATTCCTCTCGCTCAGGATCCCCTGGGCGCTGCGGGGCAAGGTTATCGACGGCCCGCCCCCTCCCCGTTGTTGTGCCTGCCCAGCTGTCGATGTCATCATCGTTTGTTTGTGTTCGAAAGTATCTAGAACTTATGTGAAGGTAATCAGTGCTCTGACACCCGTGGCATCGTGTTCGCCACCCGGCTGGCTTTGTGTACGTTTGTTTCAGCGGGGAAGACATTTCTCACTCTGGTGTTGATTCAGATAGTGATGAGCACAGAGACTGACAGTATGTGAATGTGGGTTCAAATGTGGGAAATGGTTAAAATGATGATTGAAGCTTCATTTCTCCATAACCTGACTGATTGATATTTAAACTTTACTATATTGTGAAGAATTAAGAATGAACCTGTAAGAAGTATTTGAATGCTCTAGCTCTAACTGCTCCATATACTGTTGGCTAGTTTACACTCTAACAATGCATCACATTTGATGTTTTGCATGGAAAAGCTTCTTCTGCAAAGGAACTCCAGCCGTCAGATAAATGTAGAGCAGGAAAAAGAACAAGATTTCCCTCTGAAATGTGGAGCAGGAAAAGGAGAAAGTCTCATTAATTGGAAATATTTAATTAAAGTGACAGTACATCAAAATTACACCTAAAATCAATGTAACTAAACTAAATGTACTTAGTTGCTCTCCAGCTCTGAACTGTCAAGTGCTGTTAATTGAAGCTCATATATAACCAATCAATGCATCATGCAATCAATCAGTATATGATACAGGCAGCATAGGCTGCAGTGGATTTGTTTTTTCGGTTGTTGTGAAGGTGTGTGCCTGATACATATTTTGTTTTTTATTGTGATAATCCATCGATCCACACACCAGCAGCCGTGGGGCTAGTTGGACTCCAGCGCCTTGCTCAGGGACACTTCAGCAGGGCGTCCAATGAAGCTGAGAGGCCATAAAAGTAATAAAAAATCACTCCAAACATTCATCACAAACAACAGAGACGGCCTATCCGCCGGAAAATGTTCTGTCCAAAACTCATTTCCACGGCGATTTGTCACTGAAGACTGGAGGTAATGATGCTCCTAATACTGTAATGCATTCCCATAAGATCTCATTACAGCAGCTCTGACACTTCTGGCCTCACACACGCAGACACGGACACACACAACCTTTTTTCTCTTCGGTTTTGTTTAGTTTCATGTTTCCACTTTAAACAAAGGATTTCATGCTGCTCTTATTTGTTCAGAAAATTTTCCAACCTCTCGGGCGGATGAAACCCTCACAGATCCCTACTGGATTATGTCAAATGCTTTGCTGTCAAGCAAATAACAAGGCTGTGTTTCTCACTTCTTGAAAAGTCGACATGTTGGAGATACAATGTTTTAACAGTGACGACATGCAACTTTTAACCTTAAGGTGACAAAGTACATCGGTCGTCCCGTCTTCCTCCCTCTCAGTTGGTCAACTTCCCGCCCCAGCGCCTGTCAATCATCTTGACGAGCGCTTGTGGCCTGCACTGCTGTGGGTCCCGTGGGTGTGTGATGGTAATATGCGGTGCAGGAATAATTTTGGAAGTCTGCAGGCGAGAGCGGAACAAAAAAAGACTGTGCAGGAATCCCACGAAATGGACTAATAGCAATAACTCAGTATAATAAAAGATGACAGTCTCTCTCTCTTTCTCACTATTATTAGTGTTCTCCTTTCAGCCTCCAGTATGAATGACAGCCAAGTTATGTAGACAACAGACCTGCAGAAATGTAGGCAAACACTTTGTTTTTTTTTGTTTTTATTTTGTTATTTTGCAATAAATGTTATGTTAAAATTCAATAAAATTCAAGACATACTTCCTCTTCTTCGTCTTGCTCTTCTTACTATCATTATTTTCATTAATAGAATCTTAAATTCACTGGAACCCTTAACTAAAAAATTGGAGTTATTGCTCTCTAAGAGCATAAAAGTGGCGTCCTTGTTGGGAACAGTAGAAGTCGATGCATCTCTGCACGTTGCCATATGCAGTAACTTTTCCCCTGTTGAATGTATGTTGAGTGAATGCAGCCTATGGAATGCTTTCTGTGGGTGGGAGCGGGTCAGTCATGACCACTGCAGTGTGGGTGTGGGTGGGAGTGGACAGGAATCTTGCGGAGACGGGTTAAAAAAAAGAAACAAATAAGAAAGAACCCCAGACAGACCTCTGGATCAGGCTGCCAGCCTCAACTTGATAACCACAATAATCATTTTTAAGAGTTTCGTGGGTTAATAATGATGTCTCAAACAAAACATGAACATCAATCTGATATCTCTGCTGTGATATTGGGATTAAACCAGCCCCTGTCTAGATGGTTCATAGTGGATGAAATAATGTTTGGCCAATTATAGCCTTATTTCCTTGCTGTGTCATACTATCCTGCATCATCACAGGTTTTCTTGCACTATATACAAAACTATCTAGGATCAAAACTGTTTAGACTCTACTAACAAAAAATGTGGGATAAGCACTGAATTTGATGGTTGAGTCTGCATGGTTCTTATCATCGACCTGACTTGCCAATAAGTGCTTATTCCATGTTTTTGTCATTTGACCCTTAGTTTTTCATAGTGCCATTATAAGGCGTCCTGAAGAGGAGATTCCCCTCTGCCTTTGGCTCACCCAAGTTTTATTCTACTTTTTCCACTTATAAGGTCTTCTTGGGAGTTTTTCCTTGTTTGCTGTAAAGAGGGCAGGTGGGCGAGGCTAGGTTCAATTCCCTGTGGAGGTTAATGATGGAGCATGGCACTAATACAGCCAAAATTAGATGTTTGCTTACCACTGGGTTTATGCATGCTTTAAAAATATGCATCGATGCTACTGCAAGGTGAGGTGGATAAATGCATCCACAGAAAAACTGGTTGAACTCTGGTGTCTGGCGCTTGTGTTTCCTTGAGCGTCCTAAAAAATTTGCATCAATTTTGTCTGGTCACACAGGTGAAGATGAGATCCAGAAGCTGTGCCGTGGAGGGTCCAGATGATGGACGCATCCAGCCTGCTAAAAGTTTCATCAAGGAGGAAGAAGAAAACGCCCCGGAGCTCACGAAGAGGAAGATGAAAGTCCAGCAGAAGGAGGAGAAGGAGGGGAAGACGACAACAACATCCAGCACAGCGAAGAAAACGAAAAAACCCGCGGAGAGCAGGAAGGAAGGACTGGAGGAACTGTCCAAGAAAGACCTGCTTCATCTGCTGGGGATTATGGAAGGAGAGGTTCAGGTATGAATCACAATCACTTTACAGGGGCATTAAAATAATCTATGATGTCTACTGGCTGAAACTGGGGACAAGTAGGAGTTGGGAAAGTCATAAACTTGCAATCATTTGGAGTTTTTGCTCCAAAGTAGAGTACAAGCAATCACTGAGTCATTGTTGTTGATCAATAAGCTTATCAATAACACTATGATCGTTTTCTGGCCATAAAATCTTACAGCTTGCCCCTTTAATTCACCTGCTGTGACATAAAAGTTCAGCAACACATTTTTGCTATTGATGAAGAAATCTTGGCACAGAGTTCCAATGGGCATTAAAAATCCTTGAAAGTTTTTGGATCTGGGGAACGAAAGGTCTTGAAAGTTTTTGAAGATGAATGGATGGCCTTGAAAGTACTTGATCTTTTTTTATTATTAAGATAATAGCATCAACACAACATGAGAAAAATCTCAAATATATGTGTTAATTGTGGTTTTAGAGGTTTTCTTCGATGTTTGTTGACTTGGCAACACCATAAGTTTAAAAAGTGGCCTCTGTGACGTCTAAATTTGACCAGTCATGTCTCAACCCAACACATGCTACCTTTGAGTCTTTTGAATTCATAGAAAAAGACTTTGAAAATCCTTGAAAAGCCCTTGAATTCAGTGTCCAAGTGAGCGTTGGAGCCCTGTTGGCACTGGCCAATGGGCAGCTTGGTTACCATGCCAACAGGACGGTACAGGACAGGATGGTAGGAAGCTGATGTCATGTTATTTTTTTATCTCATTCAATCGTGTGTTTTATTGCTCTTTTCACTGAGTTGAAGAAGCAGTTAATCCTACACTCCTTTTTCCTTAAAGCAGCGTGGCGATGATGTCATCACCAGCCGCTGAATGTGCACAAACACAGCGGAGTTTGTCTCGGGGGCATTAGCGCTGAGACATATTGACATTTTGCAGTCTGTGATGGGTTACATTTTGAAAATAACCTTTGCCACCCTGGAAGCAGAGCCCACTGGCTGCTCTTTGGTTGGAGTCTGATAATGATTTTCTAATGGAGGCCCATTTATAAACTGCTCTCCGGGGAGGGAGGATGCTGCTGCCTCACCCTCTATTTCCATCCTGCTCATCTGCTTGGGTGTGTTGAATACTTTCCATTAGTGTTGGGACAGACAAAGACTCAACACGGAGCAATATTTCATGGAGAAAGAGTCGTTTTGATTTGCTTTGGTTCATATGCAACTTTCAAACAAAAGAAAAAAAACAGACTACAGAGAAGAGGATGTCACAGCAAAATCAGAGGCTTATTTCCTTTGTTTGCTCATGATGTGAGAATAGAAAGGAAAATACAGGAATTCATCAAGACCCAACAATATTCAGCAGGGAAGATAAATAAGAGTTTTTATGAATGTAGATTAACATGCAGATGTATTCTGCCGCAGCGTGAAGGTAAATTTATGCAGCTGATGTCAAGAGAGACCAGGATTATTCTAGAGATGCAACACACAGTTAACCATTTGTGATGACAGGAATAAATGGAGGTTCTGTAGAATTTCCCATCCTGATGCAGGAATTTGTGTCTGAGACGTTTCTGTATGAAAGGAGAGATTCTGCAGGCCAGATGAAGGGAACAGCGCCCTCTGCTGGTGCAAACATGGAGGAGGCAGATGACAGGCTGTAGTGTTTAGTTTTCTGCCATCATGTGGTCATACCTGGTCATTTGAATGAACTCATGAGGGATGTATTGAATGCATACATTGAAAAGTTAGCAGGTTGGTATTATATTTATTGAAATGTGTTCTGAGGGGATATTCCACACTTACTCTAACCCTGAACTAAACCATGCAATGTTGCCCTCAAAACACATTTTAATAAATATAATGGCAATCTCCGAGAAGTGATCTTGTCTAAACTATGCTTTAAAATGATGGCATAGCTGGTAGTCTATAATGTCTGACCATTGTTCAAGAACTGATGATGGTTTGTTGACAGAAATATTTTCTTTTCCTGCACCTTTAATTTTTGGTACTTTTGGCTTCTTTAATGTGAGTTCTTTCAAATTTTGTTTTTTTATTTGTGAGGTTTTCAATCTGTGGCTCTGACATTTTGGATTTAAGAAATAAGAGCACAAACATATTCACTGACTTATCCAAACACTATTCTACACATAAAAAATATTTAAGAATTCAAGTGGGTTTAAACTCCATTGCATCCCTGTTTGAAACCTGCAGTGACACCATGTTTCACTGTGTCTAAGCATGCAGTCAGGTTTACATATACAGGTGAGAGGAATAAATTGTGTCTCTTTTCGCTCCTCCTCAGGCCAGAGAGGACATCATCACCATGCTGAAGTCGGAGCGGACGAGGCCGGACGTTCTGGAGGCTCACTACGGCTCGGCCGCTCCCACCAAACCCCTGCAGGCCCTGCAGAGAGACAGTCTGCTCAGCAGCAGCACAAACAGCACAGACGACGTGTACGAGAGGCCCATGGCTGAGGTGGGTGTCGCTGAAAATATACCAAGGGGTGCAGGTCGACTTTAGACCAATTTATGAAAAAATAAACATTAGTCTTTTCAGTAAATGTTGGCACAGGTGGAAGCATTTTACTTTAAAGGTGCAGCATGTAGATATTTTAAACATGAGGACAAAATTGTCGACTTAATTCTAGAGGAGATGATAGTTATGCACAGGGGAGTGAAAAGGAGTGTAGGACTAGGTCGAGATCAGATTCATTTTACTTTAAATGTGCAGCATCAAACACCAGGGTACATCATTAATTGTATTATCTTGATATAATCATCATTAACAAAAATGCTTCACTCTAGAGTTATTATTTCTCAGAATGAACACTACAGTTTCCATAAATCCCGTTGCTTCCTGTCACAAAGAGGGACGTTGCTCCATGCCGCCTCCCCCCCTGCTGTTGTTGCATCACTGTGTGAACATCATGTACAGGAGAAGAAAAAGAGTTAGGCTGGCTTTACATGATGCAAATGAAATGCAACTTCAGTTACATTTCAGGAGTTCTGGACCAGAAACATCCAGTGAAAATCATGAACTGGATTTGCATCATCATTTTGGAATCTTCTGTATGAGTTTGGTGACAGAGCAACTAATCATAAAAGTTTTATTTGTAGCCTGCTACCACTGGAAGTTGCATTTTTTAAACCTTAGATGTTAATTATCAGCAGCATTACAATATAGTATTATAGTGGTTAAAATATAGTATTAGAAAAAGAAGTCAAATATTATGAGGAAATTATTCTACAGTGGTTTTTAAGTCAGTTTGGAGTACCAGAATACATCGACTTAAATACAATTTTGCATAAATTTCCGCATCCCCGTGTCTCGGTGAAGTCCATCTCCCTGGTTCTCCAATGAGAGATAAAACAAGTGCCAGGTTTTATATGTAAACCAGCAGCAGCAGTTTGCTGCACAGCAGCTGCACTTCCTCCTGCGGTCTCATCGGCTGGAAGCTCGGCTATAATTAAAACATGAAGAAAGCCATGAAAAACAAGGGACAGTGACATTCCAACAATCCAAAAAACATAACCTGCTGCTATTTTACTGTTGTTGGTTTTTTGAAGTTTTGGCTTCATTCAGCTAACACATATAAAGTCCTGTTAAAGTCTTTATTCTGAAACGTGTTAGCCTGATGAACCCCAAAATTAAAAAAAAAAAAGAATATGGTAAACTGAGACCATGAGTTGCTCTTTTATGGACACAGGTTCAACTCCACCTCACGACCTTTGCTGCAGGACGTTCCCTCTCTCACCCGTTCCTCCTCCTGACACTCACTCTGTACTTCTAACCCTCATTTATCCAGTAGAGGGTCTTCCTAAGCATGCAGACTCTTTTCCAGCTCCACTTTGCTTCAGATTTACACATTCAGTTACAAACACATTATGCAAATTTATGGGAGCTGCCCAGTGCAGCCAGACCTCTACTGTTCACCACTGAGCATACTGAATATAAAAGCAAAAACACCAAAAAACAATACCTTGCAGGGATTTCACAGATGGCAGCGTGCAAGAGGAGGCCAAGTTCAACAACACCCAAAACTTTTCACAATATGATATTAAGTAAAGATGAATCGCAAAACAGCTTGGAAGACCGTTTGGAATTGATACCATAAAGATATTTAGGTTTCTATTTAAAAAAACCTGTACAGAGAGAAGTTTTAGACGACTTTTCTCAGTTTTAGTGCAACATTCATGCAGGTTTTCAATCTATTGAGTGTCCAAATGTTTGCTGGGTATCTATAGCAGGGCTTCTGCAAGTGGAGAGTGAAATCAGCCTCTGAAATCTTCTTGTTTTGTACACTGAATGGCAGTGCCTGCTGCATGAAAACATGATTTACCATGCTCAACTTATGGTCATGCCCATACCGCTCTGTAGGGTATAGCAAAAAGAGGCTGAACAAATCTGCAATTTGCATAAAAATAGCTGACTAAAGCTCATAATTGTGCTGAAAGAGTCTGTCCGCTCTTTCTTTTCGGTGCATATCTAATGGTTTGGGATATTGTGTTCACAGATCTGGTCTCAGTTTTGTGAGTTACGGTGAAAAAAAACTGTGAAGTCTTGTCATGTTGGCTCTCAGCTGGACAGGCTGGAGGACAAGCAGAGGGAGACGTACAGGCGGATGCTGGAGCAGCTGCTGCTGGCGGAGAAATGCCACCGCCGGACCGTCTCCGACCTGGACAACGAGAAGCGCAAACACGCCGACTTCATGAGCAAGAGCGACGAGTTCACCAATCTGCTGGAGCAGGAGAGGGAGAGGTGAGGTGTGTGTGTGTGTGTGTGTGTGTATGCATGTATGTATGTATGCGTATGTGTGTGATATATGCTGACCATGGAAATGCTCACAAACTTGTTGTTGGACACTCACAAACTGCAGACCCATCGAAAGGGTCAAACACCCAGTGAATCTCCCAGCAAAGCTAACAGGTTGCCAGGTTGTGTTATGGAAAAATGCATTTTGTTTCTTTAAACCATATTGAAGTTATTGTATACGAAAATATAATGCAAATTAGAATTTAAAGCAATAATCTGTGATATTGCATCATCTAAACAAATGTCTGTTTCACTCCTCTCAATCACTTATTCACTGAGTGCAACAGTGATTCAACATTTATCCAGTTTATAAAATCTTTTTCCATTTGTTTTTTGAAACATTCGGTGTCTGCTCGCTCTTTCCTGCTGCACAGGAAGTGATGCATTTTCCAGTTTGTTTGGAATAAACAGAAGAAGAAGAGCTAGCCTGAGCAGCGATAGCCACCAAAGACAAAGAAAAGAGAAACTCAGAGATTCAACAGGAAATCCAAGTCCCACCCACACTGTTTGATTGACAGATGATCTCTGGGAGACGCAGTGCAGAAACAACACAGCGATGAGCAACAAAGACAGATAAATAAAAGAATCATAGATTGCAGATTCGCACTTTAATATTGCAAGGGAAGAGTCTTGTGAAAGAGCAAATGACAGAGAGGGTGAGCAGCAGGAAGAGGATCGTTCTGTTTCACCAGAGCAGGTTCAGCGTCCTGTACGTGGGAGACGAGGCGACACGGGACGCTGCCCGCGTTGCCCATGATGAGAACACAACACTCAGGGCGAGAGGGCTGAAACAAGAGGTCATTCATGTCATCGCCACGACACACAACAAGCCTCTGTGGTGACACGCAGTTTGATCTGAGAGCATGACGAAGCTCAGCGCTGCGCTCTTAACAAAAGAGCTTCCACACAGCAGCAGGTTGAAACCTTTTTCCCAGCCTCTGGTAATTAATGAAATGAAAACCTTCTTTTGGCTGAACTGGCTGAACTGCTTTGTCTTAAAGGAACACACTGATCCTGTTTTGACTTTATTGTCAACAGTCGTGATCGTATCTGTCTGTCACAAAAATCGGTTGCATAAGTGTGTACAGTACATGCTTTGGTAGCCTGGAAGTCAAGGCCCATTTTTAGCCCATTTCACTCCCATTCATGCAGAAAAAAACTGCTTTGTGAAACTTGAAAGCTGTTATGCAAAGGTTATTCCATCTTGTGAATACTTGGCCTGCATGCACTTTTGCTAAAATTACTGTTTTACTCTATTACAATCACTTAAAATTCAGGCACTAGCACCAAATGTGTTCAGCATTTGTGACAGACAGATGCGATCACAACTTCTGACAAGTCCAATTTGTCAGGCTGGTTCATTTCAGTAATCACCAGAGGTGGTCTTGAGGCTGAAAACGATTCTGTATTTCATAAGGAAAAAGCAAAAATTTGATTTGATAAAAAAAATCAGAAAAAATAGATAAATTGATGCTGTGGTTTGTATTGTAGAATGGTAAGAGCCATTTTTAGAGGAGGGTCCATTGGAGAATAGGCTGTTTCTGCAAATAAAGGCCAATTGCACATAGCAACTCGGCAACAAAAAGAGCGATAAAGAAAGAAAAAAGTGTTTCTTCTGAAGTGATACAAAGCACCAATAAAGGACCGTCCTGTTTTAGAGTGCAGGACACTAACAAAGACCCAGAAGCGGCACATGAGAGCCGAGAGCTTCAAAGCGTGGCGGCTCGGTGTGTAAGACACCACGGGCGAGTTTTCCCCTCAAAAGTTTTGAAAGAGGCTCCTGCAGGGCGTCTGCTGGTCTGCTGACAGGAGCGACGCTCAGGGAAGAAGTGAGCGGACTGAAGCCGGTGAAAAATAAAGGAAATGACACAGAGGAACAGCTCAGAATAATGCCACGGTAGAAATTTAATAGTGATCTGCTTTGGTGAAATAAGCCTTTATCACTGCAATGAGATACAAGAATAACTAAATTCTCATTTACATGTTGAGTGACTTTCATTAGCTTTGGGTTCCTGAAGTCAATCAACAATATTTTCTTTACTTAATTAGTGAAAAACTGATATTAAATTTTGTAATATTGTAAAAAAAAAAAAATTTTATGCAACAGCAAGAACGAAATCCACCAGCCTCAAGCCAAATGCCTGCACATTTTTGCTTTGGAAGTAAATATTTGCAGCGAATCGCTCACCATTTAAGATGTCTGATTCTATTTTGAAGATCTGGGAAAATAATGAAAGCAGCACGAATTTTAGGAATTACTATACAGTATGGAGAAAAAAGGTTTGTCCCCATCCTGTTTCTGTTAAGTTAACATTTGCAACTTTAAGACAGATTAATACACTTTAAACTAGAAGCTGTTATTTCCTCCTCAGATCTATAAAGTGAGATATTTTAACAGTTTACTGTAAGAACTTTATCGAGAGCGACTTCCGGTGACAGAGCAGGTACGTGTCGTGATGAAATCTTTAACCACTAAACTCCCCAGCAGTCTGTCTCTCTGAGCCTTTTTTAAAACCAAAGAATAGAAAGAGTGAACATGCACGCAAAAAAAAAAAATCAATGCCAGCATGATGATCCCAGTGGGAATTTATGAGGCTCATAACAGAGCTGGAATCCAGATGTCAATCTAGGAGACTTTTAGTACCTCAGACTCTTCTGCCTGCTGCTCAGAGAGGCGGCAAGTTAGGACAGAGCTGCTGAGATCACACACAGGACTGTTCTCATACTTGCCGTCCTGGAAAAAACACGCAAGCCTGGGTATTTTGACTTAAATTTAAAGTCTGGATGATCTTTTGTGCGTTGAGTGAGTTCAATGACCCTCAAACTAAGGCAACAGTGCATGAATATAAACGGCAAAAATTATCTTTCTTGGCTAAAAAAAAGGGACTTTTTTGCAGATGCAGGGTTTTTTCCAACAACATGATATGGTGCAGACATCAGATAAGACCCAGGTTGGGGGTTTTGGATGATGAGTCTGATATGAAAGGTAATGAATCGTGCTTTATCAAGGCAGTTTGTCAACACAGATACGGTCTGCACAATGCATAGCTCGGATGTATGCAAAGCCTGGAGGGTCTGAACTGCACGTACCGTTTGGCATGTGCGGACATACTCTCACTATTCTGTGTTGTTGATGTTCTGCATCCATGCCAAGCTAAATGTGAGCGATGAGACTTGAGTGAAAATAACATGAGTGAAATAACATCTGCAAATACGTGTGCGATGATTCATTGCATCGATTATGAATTCTGCAAATTCAACTGCATCGACCTGCTAAAAGAAACAAAACGGTTTGAATTTAATCATTGATGATTCTTCTAAAAAAAGACCTAACAGAATATTATAAATTGCAAGATGTTTTTCATTTTTTTAGAATAATTCATAAGAAATTCCATTTATTTTCATATTTCAGACGAAAAGGGAG
Organism: Holocentrus rufus; assembly: GCA_900302615.1. Taxonomy (NCBI): domain Eukaryota; kingdom Metazoa; phylum Chordata; class Actinopteri; order Holocentriformes; family Holocentridae; genus Holocentrus; species Holocentrus rufus. The sequence goes on from OMLF01014910.1 coordinate 55,177, forward strand.
AGTCGAACTGAATCGTTCCAAAAAATAAAAATCATTCTTAAATGGAATCGCCAACTTGTGACTCGTGAATCAAACTGAATCTCTGTTAAGCCAAAACTTCATACCTTTATCTGCAATTACTTGACATCAATATTTGTGGATATTTAGGTGCCACAAGTGCAAGAAAGTTTGATCAGTCAAGAAAAAGTCGTGAAAGGCAGCGATTCTGCACCTTTTTGGGATTTTAATCTAAGCAGGTTAAAACAAAATGACCGAGGCCTCCAAAAAAATATGCACGATCATTATTGCACCAAACATGCTCACATCGACTTCCTGTATACCGTAAAGCTTCAGACAGCAGCCTGTATGTGGCAGACA
>OMLF01014913.1:4203-21074 GCA_900302615.1 Holocentrus rufus
TGGACGGGAACACACACACACACACACAAAATGTCAAGCATTACGACTCGTGGGTATGTGCTTTACATTTGCGTCTCAATGCGTTCATTTACATGCAGACAATAAGTTAATCTTAACTCTGGGCAACACAGTGACTACAGAAAATGTCATATAAATACCATATTATATTAAAAAAAATATCACTGTGGGCATAACCTAATAAACACAGCTGTATCATTCTTTGCTTTATCTGATCATGTAAACATCCTAGCTGGATGTTTTTCAGTATTTTTAAGTATTTGTGCCTGCATCACAAAGGTCACAGAAGTTGCAAACAGAAGACGTGGACGCAGCAGCAGTGTGTTTCATGTTTGTGCCTGAAGCTAACACTTAGAATAACACAGCTTGCACTGCTGCTTATTCTGTGAGATCGTGACATTTTCTGTCTGAGTGCATCACAATTAACCCAAATGTCAAATGGATCCATGAAAAACCAATTTGAAGATCCTGTGTTACTTTGAACATGTAAATGCTTGTATTATCAAAGCTAGTAATTTAATTTTTCTGAAAGTATTGTGTGAGTATGGTGTGTACTGTTTAGAGATGGGGGAAAAAATCAATTATATCCTTAAATGTCATTAGAAGTATGACTCAGCTTTTCATAGTCCAAAATTGCAAGATATCGTCATATTAAATTGCAATACAACACACATCAAATCGACACCCCAATATCGTGAATCAAAACGTATCAGGAGGTTCCTGCTGATTCCCATCCCTATCATCTTCGACCATTTACACATCTGAAGCTGTGTGTGTGTGTGTCTGTGGTCTGTGTGTGTGTGTGTATCCCTACCTGTCTTCTTGCTGTCCTCCAGGCCTCTCTTGTGCGGCGGCTCCTGGATGTTCTTGTCAACGTCGGCGCGTCCGACCAGCTCCTCGGGCCGGTCCCACATGGACAGGCGTGTGGTCGGGTTGTAGAAGAACACGCGATCGTCACCCGTCCACACCACACACCTGACACAAATCCACACACACACACACGCATAGAGATCAGAACAGATACGAAAAACAAGATCCATTTAGAATTGCACAAAGTGGTGAAATCGGGTGTCATGTGATGTGTGTGTACCAGGGAGTGCCAGGGATTGGGTTGGTGGCTACAGGCTTGGCCTTCTGAGCTGCTTTTTCCTCCTCTGTCATCTCCTCTTCTTTAGGCTCCTTGAGAGAGAGAGAGAGGGAGGGAGGGAGAGAGAACAAACCTGTTATTCTTCTGAAACCTTTGAGAATCCTTCTGCTGTTAAATCTGCTGATCCTTTCTTCCCGTACCTCCTTCTCATTAGTGTTCTCTGTTTTGTTTTCCTCATCTTCCATCTCCATGGCCTCGGCTTCTTCCTGGGCCAGACGCTCCTTGGCCTTCTCTGCTTCTTTTTCTGGGACACACACACACACACACATGGTGATGTTAACTAGGAGTGGTAGTTGTAACTTAAAAGTGGAGCTTGGTGCTGGGTCAGAAGTTCAATTTCCACAAATACTGTACATTCACAAACTCATAATACACTGCTGGCTCGGGCTGATTTGAGATTGTCAACACCAGTTTGATGTGTGTCAAGTACAAACACCAGTACAAGTGTCTTTTAGCCACTGTGTGGCGCATGCAGATAAGGAGTCAACACAGCAGAACATTCCAGTGTTTACAACCTAAAACTGGCTAAAGTCACTGGCAGGAGGAATGTCACTCCACACCAGTGAAAATACATCTTATCCAGAGGGCCCAAAATGTGCTAGAATTCTGACTTATGCAAAATATGTACTTGATTTCACAGTGTGCATGCAAATCGTCGAACATACAACCGGCAATAACGGTGCATATCCAGAACGAGACCCATTGTGTGACTGTTTTGAAAGAGGAAACAGTAATCAAGCTGGTGACTCATAATAAGGTAGTTTTGTTTCATAAAACGTAAATGGATACAGTGGCCCACACAGTTAAGTTTGCATATCTAACAGTCCCTCATTCAGTCTCTGTGTATTTGACCACTGCCTGTGTGCCGACCTTTATCCAGCAGGGCCTGTGGTTTCTCCCAGGTGGACTCCAGTGTTCGGTTGTTGTAGTAGTACGTTTTCCCGTCTGCTGTTTTGTACTCAGACCACTCAGGGAGCTGCAGCGATCCCGCCAAGGAGGCAGGGGCCGCCGTGAGGGCCAGCTGGGGGTGCATCATGGGAACCAGAGGCGGGGCCATGCCGGGGAGCATACCTGCCATTGGTCAGAGAGGAGAGAGACACAGCCGGTTGATTGGTTGAGATAGTTTCTTTTCTGTCTGAATCACTGGTTGCTGCTGCAGAGGAATAAACTCTAGAGATGGCAACCAACCATATATTTATGTGTCAAGTGTCAAAGCATATGGTTTATTTCCCAGGGTGCCATCTTGCAATCAAAAGGAGAACGAGAAACACATCAGAAAGCTCCGATGGGAGAATAAGCCTGGCTTATTGCAGCTTTAAAAGCTCGGATGAAGGACTTGCCTGGTCATCCATATTTTGTTCTGCATTATAAGACTGACTTTTAGGGGGTTTTGGGGGGCGTAATGGTTTTGTGGCAGGTAAAGTCCAAAGATTTTTTAGAAGAAACTGATTAAGCAAACGACAACAAACAGGGCACGCGCACACACACGCACACACACACACAGAAACAGCCACATACACGAGTAACCACACATTAAACCATGCCACAACACTAGACAACGACATGACCACATGACATGTAGCCCTACTTGTTACACTTCTCACTGCCGCCGGCTAGCCCTACTGGGATTTTGAGAGTCGCACCAAAGACTGTGACAATGGCCTGTCGTCACGAGCGACTCGGGCCAGTGCAAGATTTCAGATGTGGCGTCTCACCTACGAGCCGCAGTAACCTGAACAAAAACCCCGATTACTGCGCTGTGCTACGACCGACGGCTCTTGAACGCAACACGCTGACAAAGGGCAAGCATCGCTTTTCATGACAGCTGAAATACAAAGTTATGCTTGCTCCGAGATGCAATCACAGCACCGGAGAATAAGTTGTGTTACCTCAGTAAAATTTTTTTTTTTTTTCAAACAAGGACATGTGGGAAGCGAGATCTTAACAACTTGACAGAACGCCTGGAGTGTCTCCTGTCAAAGTTGTGTCTTAATCGTGTGGAGAAATATACAGGTGATGCGCTGGTTATTATTGTGTAGAGCTCGCGAGCAAACAGTAAACCAAACATCTGAAGTCTGCGCTCTGAAGCTGCATGCATGACAAAGTAGGTCGAGCTACGCTGACAAAACAATCTGAGCTGTGTGTTCTACTTTGTCTGTTGGAGCGGCGGAGTTACACCACTGTACACCGGATGGATCATGTTCACAGCATTCACCACCATGCCACTTGTTTGAGGGTTCCCATGTACACCATATAATGACTCATGTAGACACCATTCACTACCATGCCATCTAGCTGTCAGAGGTGAGCGGGTGTGTGTTTACCGTTGGCGCTGGGGCCTGCCTTTACATAGGGTGCGCCTACTATCTGCATCATTGCTACACCTGCAAGAACAACGGACAAGCAAGCATCTGGTTGAACACAGCAGGACACTGGACATCGGCTGCTATGGTGTGTGTGTGTGTGTGTGGTGGGTGGGTGTGTGTGTGTGTGTGTGGCACCATTTTTCTGTGGGTCAGACAAACACATACACCTTAGCATGTGCACCACTCTGTTCTTTAACTGGAACAATTTCAATGGCTGCTAGAAAAGTTACTCAGTGTTTTTTGATGTTTATTAGCCTGTTATGCATTAGAGAGAAGTGGTAATTTTAGTTGTAGGCAACTAAAATGAACTAAAACAGCTCAAATTTGAAAGTCAATGAGGAAGCTCTCAGTCAATTATTGGTGGGGTGAATAGCTGCTTTTTCAGCCACATCCCTAAACTAAACAGTTGTGTGACGCCCTCTGATTATGATACTGATCATATGCAGGGCACATCATCCACATAAAACACAAAAAAACTACACAACTGCTGGCATGAACCTTTGCTAAGGATTTACCTCAAAGGGAAAGTGATAAGTGAAAAGAAATAAAAGGAAAATAAAGCAAAGAAAGAAAAATAAAGAATACAAGTAGAAATATGGCAGAAGAGGAGAAGGAAAAACAACAGTTTAAAACTTGAGGTCTTGGAAATTAACATGCAGGACTTAGATTGATCCTTAGACAAAACTTATTCATTACGTTGAAAGATTCTGTTTTTGCAAATGGTGTAAACCAAAAAGAAAAGGTGTTTACATGTTAAAGTAACCTGTTTAATATCAAAGTAAGCCAGGCATTTTAACTGGGTTTCTAGTGTGAATTGGATGATTCTAAAGAAGTTACAACCTCTACACATATTGACCAAAAATCGAAATCCTCCATAAATGTAAATGCTCCGATCAAGGTCTGAGCCAAACAAAACATGCTGCTTCCATCATTAACCAAATTAAATATTGTAAAATACCTTCAATGCTGTGTGCAAACTCATTCTTTTGAGTGGACTGATAGTACTGACTGATACATACATTCCAGTGGCTCCATGGCAGCTCTTAACAGGCTAGGAAGCAAACACAGAATATCCTGCCACATGTTAGGATATTCTGTCTGTGGCTGATAAGTTTGTCTGCTGTACCTGCCACTTTGGCAGCTAACCAATCATCAACTAGATGTCCCATTGTATTATAAAAACATATTTGGCCTGTAGAATAATAAAACTAGCTGGTAAATCGTAAATCATTGGGGTGAACTTTGCAGCCTGTGGGCACAAACTTCAGTTTCTGGCTCTTACCTGGCAGTGGGATGTGCATGCCAGGTAAGGGCACTCTGAATGGTGGCACCATGACAGGGGGGAAGGCAGGTATGGCAGCGGTGGGCTGGGCCACACTGTGAGGCAGGGCCGCAGGCAGCAGTGGCATGGTCTGCACTGCTGTGACAGACGACGGCACCGTGGAAACAGTCACCACGGCCACTGGAGACACAGCAACAGTTGAGGTCACCGTAGCAACAGGAGTCAGGTCTGCTACAACAGAGGCTGTTGGGGACACAGGTACAAAAAGAAAGCATATGTAGTAAATGTTTTACCTGTGTGTGTGTGTGTGAGAGAGAGAGCATACATGCTTGATGCAAACGTGTGCGCTCACCTGCGATGGACACAGAGGGGGAGGGAGTGGTGGTGGAGTCTGGACTGGAGGTCAGTGTGCGGGACGGGGTCGGGGAGGGAGCCTGGGTAGGGATGGCTGCCGCCGCCGTGCTGGCTGTAGTGTTGACACTGCTGGAGCTGGCAGCCGCAGTCGCCCCCGCACTTGCACCTGTCACCGCAGGCCCCGTCCCGGCTACAAGTAGAGGGTTAAGCTCTGACTGCTGGATGATCTTCACACCATCTGGTTTACTCCACGAAGACTCTCTGGTCCTGGCGTTATAGTAATACGCCTGAGGAAGACGGGTTGGAGAAGGAGAAACTTGTAAGGAACAAGACAGCTTTTAAGCGCTGGAATAGATATATAAATGTGTGTATTAACAGTTAAGTGTGTATGTGACAATGTAAATGTAAGTGTACATTAAACTGTAATAGCTATTTGTATGTATGTGAATGTCTGTGAGGATATGCAATTTTTAAATCACAAAACACCCTCCTATTCCCATGCCATATTTGTTGACTTAATTTGAAGATGCTGATTGGTACTAATTGAGAAATATGACTAAAAAGAAACATGACTGATAATATATATCAGAGTGATATATCCTGATGGTAAATATAATTTACTGGGGAACTGTGGGAATCCAGTGACAAACCCATGAAACCACAGTACAGTAAAACTTTTTGTATTTTGGTATTGAAGCTGCTGACAAATTTTCTTTAGCCTATTTTACTGTGCTTCCCCATAGTTTTAGTATAATCCCCAAACTTTCAAAGACCTGGAAATTATCAAATAATTTTCCAAGCTTTTCCAGACTTCCGACACCCGCGTAAGATCCCTGCTGCGTGCACGTGATTGCCAACTCACCTTTCCTTCAGGCGTTTTGTTCTCTACCCAGATCTCCTCAGCCGGGTTGAGTGCAGGGGTGCCGGATGCAGGAACGGGGGGCATCCCGGGAGGAAACAGCATCCCTGGGGGCGGCGGCAGGTTCCCGATGGGAGGGGGAAGGAATGGGGGTCTCTGCACAACAAAGAGACCAGCGTTGAGTTTTCATAAAGCGAGGAGTTGGTGATATACGAGGAGACTCAAAAATAGTGCTACCTCACATCACATGTCGATTCTGCTATCTCTCTTGTTGAAAGTAATAAGAGTTACTGTTGTCAGTCATGCTATTAAGCACTACAGCTTCCCCTCAGGGTCAATTTCTCTCCAGACTCCGCATGCCAGATGACTGTGCTACTGATTAATATAATTTCTAAAGCACACTCTGGATCACATCTCGACTAGAGGAGCGATGAACCACTGATTGACTCATTTACACACATACACACACACTTTTATTTAGGTGATGTTCTCAACCACAGTGACTTAAAATGAGAAGAGTAGGAAAACAAGATTCATTTCCTAGTTCACCAGAATTAGAGGCAAGCAGTAGTGAGCAGTGCAAGGGTCACAGTCATAGTGCCCTGACAAAATCCCTGGTGAAAGTCCCTGGTCAAGTGTTCACTGGAATGAAACTCTGCACACACAAAACAAAGTTGTATCCCTGCAGAACATAGGGATGTCTCTCAAGAACTAATTAATATAAATAAAAGCCGAGGAAAGTTTAAATTAGTGAAATGGAAAATGCACAAATACTGTCAAGTATGTGTGAGTTGTTTTTAAGCAGGAAGCAAGATCATCTAGAGCAGCAGTTACTCAAGACCCAGAGTGCTGCTGGCTTTTTATTATGGAAAGTAGCTAGCTGAATTCCCCTGGTGACTCAGGTCTAAATCAACCCCACGCAGACTGCTAGAATGAAAGCCAGCAGTGCTCTGAGTGCTGGAAACTACTGATCTAAAGAGGAGTATTGTAGTATTACAATACTGGCAGGGGAGAAACTCTGGAACAGATGAAAAGATAGCTCAGAATGTTCCTGTCATTACAAAAAACTAAATCGCCGCAGACACAGTTTAATAAATATATTCAGTCCTACCGGGATTCCTGCCCCGCAACAAGGGAGACAAACACTCACCTGTAAATGAGGAGGGCCAATGGGGGGCGGCATTCCTCCTGGTGGTGGGATGGGAGGCATGTTGGGGTCAAACGGTGGCCGTCCGAATGGGGGCCGCGGCGGAGGTCCCCTCATCATTCCGAAAGGAGGCGGCGGTGGCCTGAGGAGCGGGGGAGGGCCACGTAACACCGGGGACTGTGCAGGCGCAGGGCCGCGAAACCGCACCGGCTGCTGCGCCATTCTATCAGACCAAAACAATATCATGCCACGGTCGGTGTTTGATGACAAATCGCTATTTAGCATGAGCACAATCGCCCTCTACATCATCACTTCAATCAATACTTACGTGCTAGCTTGCTATCAGACCTAAGCTGCGAAGTTTTGTTTAATGCCGATCACTCTTATTAATAGTAGCTGACTACATCTACTCTATGTCCAACCAGACTACCAACAGCAAATCCATCCATTCAAAACACTGCCTGGGGCTGTGCTGCAAGTTACCAACGCATCTACAATAGCCTAGCTTGTTAGCTAGTCGTTATCTTGCTGCTACACATCAACATCTGTGCATTGGATGCGTAAGACACGACCGGTGCCTCTGATTGGAGCCATGTCCTGGTCATATAGGTGGGTCGCTTTCTGTAAACAGGATTAATTGTTTTAGTTTACTTATGGCCTGACTAGCTGTGTTTACCGCGTGCCACGAGCTGAGAGCAAAGGCGAGCAGCTTGGCAACACTGGCTAGCTAAAAAGCTAGTTAGCTAGCGTGGTCACATTCACAAGCAATGCTGCCGCTGCTTATCACAATCGCAATGCAGAAACTACTTTGACCAGCCTTATACCATTTTTAACAAGTGTTTAATGTTATATTGCATTAATGTGCATTTTAACACTCCACTCGCTTCAATCTGACCTGTTGTCGTTGAACCCGATAGTTTCGCTGTCTGCCTGGTCCGCCATTACAGGAACATGTAACGGCTCTTCCTGGAAACGCCCCTAACAGATGTTAAACTTTGGTATTCGCTTAACTCGATGTCACTCACAGCAAAGACCCAGGCCGTACAAACTCTGATTGGATGACAAAGTTGTCGCCAAGGTTTGACCAAGCAATCTGATGTCCCATTAACCGGGATGTCTTTGTTCAGTGAGTCTGTTTGGTATTGAAGATATGAGAAATGAGAAAAACACTTTGAGAGATGGGAGTATTTTATTTATTCTAAGTAAACAATAAACAATAATATAAATGTATTCACAGCATTTATCTCACACAATGCAAATCAAATGAACTCAAAACGAATCAGAAATTTCTGAATTTTTATATTATATCAGGGTAAGAAATACAATCTTAATATTTAAGAATCTTACTATTTCATTTCTTTGACAACTGAATGGTCGACTGTTTTCTTTGAAGTACAACACAACAAAACTGATTTTGAAACCATCAAATCAATTGCAGGCTTATCTTGTAATAAAAAATACTGCCTGTACTGCTTTGTGTGTGCTAACTACATCTCCTGCAGCCTACAGCAGTCTGACAGTATACACATAACCCTCATCTTTACATTCCTCTACGTCTACAATCTCCCCCTGGTCCTGCTGGACAAGGCTGCCTGGTGTTGTGGTGGTGGTGGTGAGAGCATTTTCTGGGGCCCGTGTGGTGGTCACATTCTGCATCTGTGAGTTGGAGGAGAAGGTGAGGGCCGGGGCGCCTGAAGGTCCCTGCTGGCTTTGGTCGGTGACACCAGCTTGTCGATGCTCCCGCTGCATGAACTCCATGTTGAAGGCGGCCAGAGCTGTCTCATGCCTCTGCAGGTGACTCTCATAGTGTCTTATCACTTCCGTCATGGAGGTGCTGGTGTTTGGGTAGGTGTGGGCAAAACTGAAGCAAAACAGAGAGCCATAAAAGTCTGACCAAACAGGGTTTCCGGAATGAATATCTACTATGTAAAGACTAGTCAAGTCAATTATCTAACCAACATATGAGATGCCCTGATGTCTGCGGTGAGAACAGCGTGAGACAATTTAAGCAGTGTTTCCTATAGAACTATTCAGCAGTGGCAGTCTGCCTCAAATTGCCCCCACTGTTAAACAAATAAATCAGCATTTGTTGTTCATCCTTCACCAACAGGTATAGTACAGCTACAGTACAACTATTCGGTATATGGTATCATAGATAAGTGATCAAAAAGATGATTAATAATTTTGTTTATTCAAACATTTCATTAAGAAGAGATTTTCTCTGGTAATGATTTTCTTATTTACAGATTTTGCATTGTAATTTTCAAATTTAAAAACATTGAACATCAGCACAAAATATCAGGCGGGTTCAGCTGAAAGAGAATATCGTGATCAGTTTCAGTCTTAAAAAAACCCATATCAAACCCAAGTTATTCCAGGATTATGACACTGTTAGCATCAAATTGTTATTACATTGATGGTTAATTACGGGAAACCTATTAGATATGATGTGTTATATTAATTGTTATATAGACTGGGGAAGGAGCAAGACAGAAAATAAACTTGCTCTAACTAGCTGTTGGCATGTAGAGACTATTAGAGAAATCTGACCTGTAGGGGTAGTGCTGCATCCCAAAGAAGCCCACTAGAGGATAGGAGCCCATGGTTGGGTTGGGATAGTAGCCTACTGGGTAGGGAACCAGGGCAGAGGATGGGTACATGCTGGAGGCCGGCAGCCTGGGCTGAGACATTTGAATGGCTTGTGGGAAAGAATAGGCAAAGCTGGGTAAAGATGGCTCTGAGACCGAGCCAGTGTCACATCTGCCAGTCACCCACTGGTGACCCGCCGGCCTGGGTGGACACATGTTGCCCACAGCATAGGCCGGGGCAGCTAACTGCCACTCATAAGTTCCTGTGGGAGCCTCAGGCAGACTGGTGATGGGAGGGCAGCTGGGGCCTGAAAATCAACAAGATTTTATAGGGGCATTAAATAATTTTTAACTGCACAATATAATCAGCTGAGCATCTGTATACAGTGTGCATAAGTAAATGCATTACACCTGGCATTGTGTGGCTGTGGTAAGGGGGAGGGGCTGGACAGCTCTGGTCGGTGCTGGTGGAAGGCTTGTTGGGGTCCAGCCCAGCCCCACTGCCCTGCCCTGACCTGCACAGACTGGAGGGTAAGGACTCGTTACATTTCTTCTTCTGGGGCTGATATACCCAACCTGCAATGATCACCAAGGAGACGGTCACAGTATGGTAAGAGCAGACCTGCTTAGTTTAACCACAGCATACGTTTTATCATTCATACCAAGCATGGCTCATCTGTATCAGAAAAAAGTAACCTTGAAATAAATGTTCATTATCCTCTAGTCACCATCAGCTACTGCCATGCAGTTAACACGACAATAGTTCCTACCGGGGAACTGCTGCCTGTGCATATCCTTCAGTTTGTGTGCCATCTCATAGTAAGGCTTCTTCTGCTGCTCGCTGAGCTTACTCCACTCATTGCCCAGCTGAACACTGATGTCTGCGTTGTTGGCTGTGGGGTTGGCTTTGGACATGGATGGGCGATGGATGCGAGCCCACACCATAAAGGCATTCATTGGCCTTTTGATGTTGCCACTCTTGTCTTTGCTGGACAGCAACTCCATTAAATCTAAAAGAGAGTCATGTGGTGCGGGAGTTAAACTGAGTGGAAGGGGCAGTTGTTGGAATGAGGGGGCTGAGAATAATTCACAAAGCATGTATTCGTACATCACTCCTTAATCTGACTTAGCCCTGACTTGAATTATTAGGCATAGATTCTTGCAGAGAGAAAGAAATATGGTAATTCTGTCAGGGGTAGATGATACAACGTCAAATATCACAACATCTTTGATTGGATAACTCCATATCAATGTTGTGACAATATTGTAGAGAAGACTGGTGCTTTCATAAGATACTTACACACAAGAGATTTTTGCTAAACAGTCAGTTGTAATGTGGATATAATGACCAAGCAGGTGTAGGCAAATATCAGCAACAGTACAATAAATTCAGAAAATGACATGTCTTTATTGTAATGCAGCCTTTAAAATCAGAAAAACTTTATTATGCCATATCATGATTATTATGATATTAGAAATTCTAAATGATGTCAAGTCTCACATCATAATATTGATATAGTATTGATATCACCGAGCTCTAAAGCCTACATATTATAAAAATACCATATAAATGGCAGCAAAACTATAGCCCAATTCAGTGATAATCCTAGAATAATAGGATAAAATAGTTTAACGTCAGTACAAACTAATACCTAAGCACCACATTGTTATTATATGTCCCTATCTAAATATTGATGTGATCTTGTGTCGTGGTTGTACCTGCATCTGTTGGTGGGATGGTGAGGTTGAGGCCTGTTGTATTAACTCCAAGTGTGGTTGTGGCTACAGTTTGGGGACATGGGTCCGGGTTGAAGGTTAGCGGCTGTCCAGCAGAAACGGCCTGGAACATGTCGGTCCTGTGGGTGAGCTCTGGGTAGTGGATTTGACGGTCCATCGGACGCAGCTCAATCATGTTGACCGGGTGACCCATCACTGGATGGAGCTTTTCAGCCGCAGAAGAGGCCTGAGGAGGAGCGGCCGGCCTGGCCCTGCTCTGGCCGCTGACACCGGCCTCCTCCGCTGATACACCTTGGAAAAGTGTTGTTTTTTCACGAGAAATCGTCGGGCCTGGCTTCCTTTCCACACTCTGATACCTTCCTTCAAATGCCACCTTATCGATTCTTGTCTTTTCACCGTTTTTGGAACGGTCTCCTCTCTTACACAACGGCTGGATCTGAGGTCCATCCCCGCCTCCATTCGGGTCTCCCCGACCCGTGGGCACCGCTCTATCCTGGTGGCATCTCTGTTTCTTCTGTGTCGGATCGGGATCACCCTCGATTTCATCTGGTCGGCAAGTTTTTATTGATACCTGTGCTCTCCGTTTGGGGTGTCGGTCCATTGTAGCGATCGTCGCCTTGGGAAAAAGCCGTGATTCAAATCTGTCGAGTTTTGTGGATTATGATGATCTAAAAACCGTTAGCAACTGAAACAATAAAAACAAACTGTCATAGAATGTTTGGAACGTTCAAATTTTGGCGCCTTGGATGGAGTTCCAAAGAGTCTGCAAGTTTCAACAAGTTAGAACTTTTTAAATATTTTTAATGCCAACAATCGGGAAATATTAACTTATTTTGCAGCTGAAATATACACGAAATGTAAACAACTGTAGGCCTACAGTATTAGAATATAGCTCCACTTGACTGGTCTGATTTCTCAGAGAAGCCACAGCATGTTCAAGATTAACTAAGGGCGATTTTATAATATATTTTGAGTCTGTACGAGAACAACAATGCGCTGTTTGACATGATTCTGGCTTTTTTTTAAAGATGTAGTTACAAAAAGGTTCATGGGTGAAGATAATCAGTAAATCTTTGGTGATCTGCTCAGATTGTGTATCAATGTTCAATCACGCCCAATTCATTGTCTGAAAGCACGAGAACAGAGAAAGCCTATCTGTTTGTATCAGTTATGATGGTTGTTATCCCCTTTCATTGATGGACTAGTAGTCTGTTTCCACTCTCAAATGTAAAGAGCTGGCTTGCGAATCCACTATCCAACAGAGAATTCAACATATTTGTGTCACTCACTTATACTTGAGACAATTTAGAAAACAATCTTAAAAAAAGAAGAAAAACAAAATCCTTCATGTCATAATTTAATTAACTGTTGAAGTACAGAAAATATTGTTGAGTACAATCAAATCAAATCAAACAAGCTGTACTGAAAAGAAACACAAAAACAATGAAAAAAGTGATTTATCCTTCATTTTTCACATTTTCATATCAACTAAATTATGTTTTCAGTAGCTCTCCCATTCATATAACATGAGTATATGAACTTAACCATATAAGTAAACTATTAAAATATTAAACTAATAGCTATGGAATCATCCTTCTGAGAGTAACAAAATAAAGATTTGGTCATTTAGAGCGCAGTACCTCAGAACATGACAAGAGGCTCTGCTTAGCTGTGTTTGCACGTCAAACAGAGAGAAAACTATACCCCATATGCAGTCACACACACATTCAACCTCTGTTTCTCACACACACACACTTCACCCAAGACCCAAAAACCTTTTGGATCGGTCCTAGTTAACGGAAAAAAAGCTGCTCCCCCTCGATCCATCTGTTCTGTCTCAACTGTAGCGGTGGTGGTTTAAAAATCTATTCAGATGGCTCCTGGCGACAATGTTGTGATTAGAGCAACATTGCTGAGGGAGCCATGGGCACTGCTGAGTTGTCTAAAAACTGTCCTGAGTGCCACTGCTTTAAAAATGGGGAGGGACTGTAAGATGGTTAGTTTTGAGAAGGTAATGCCGACCGTAATTTACCCACTTTTCTCACCGTCAGTGTCCATGTTAACTTTAAAATACTTGCTCTCTATTTCTACTCGGTTAATAGTTTGTGTATGAAATGCGTGAATAGAATTTTGAGATTTGTCTGTCAAATGTATCTTGAAAATGCCGGAATGCCATGCTTTGTGTGGCAACAGCATCCTGAGGTGACGCGCTGACGGAAGAGATGTAAAGAGAAGTGATCAGTGAACGGATTTAAATACTGACTGACTCTTCCATCAGACTGTTACCAAAACCACAAGGCATTGACCTGGCAGAGGCACCCAAAGTGTAGAGGGGAGGACAGACATCACTCCTGACTGTAACAGACTGTACATCTGTAGTATAGTTAAAGGAGACCCAGAGCTAAGCAGTAAATAAATACTTCAAAGGACCTGGGCCACTTTTCTGCTCCCTCTTCTTTCACTCTTTCAACCATGCTGGGTGCCCTGATGTGTGTCCATTTGCTGTGTATAACTGTGAGGCTGGTGAGGTATGCCTGATTAAATTGAGGAGAGGGGAGAAAAAGAAAAAAGCCAGATCTTCTCCATGTAATTAATCCATACATTGAATCAGGCTCAGGAATAAGACCATATTTTCTCAATGCACATTCCTATCCTGCCCTCTGCTGGACAACTACAGCACATACACTGTATAAACTTGCACTGCTCAGTGTACCGTGCAGCCATTCACATTTAATGCATTGCGTTACAGCACCAATGGGCCCTCTCCCTCTGCCTCCAGGACCTCATCAACAAACTGGGATGGTGAAAAGTCACTGGTGGTCACATCACCAGAGATAACAGGAGCTGAGAGGCAAACCCACAATATTTTCTTCAAGTACAGTAGTCCTTCTGTGGTCTCGCGCTCTCTCACACAAACTCTCACACGCTCCCACACACACACACACACTCTCAAACATGCTCACACACTCCTTCATTTCCCGAAATTGCCGAAGTTAGCGAAGGCATCTTGTTTGGGTGGCACCATTGCTGGGGTGATGGAGTGTGCAAGGCCCATGGCTGGCATCCCGACGCCGGACATCCCCATGCCAGCCATGCCACCCATCATCACTGGAGACGCCATGCCCATATTCATGCTCATGTTCATTCCCATCATGCCTTGGTTGACGGGGATTCCGCCCATCCCCACGGTACCCGTTGCCATGGAGGCTGGCATGCCGGCTGCCATGGACGCTGGCATGCCCATCGTCATGGCGTTCCCTGCCATCATGGGATTGGCTGCTGGTCTGATGGGAGTGACGGAGGGCGGGGAGGTGAGGTTCAACCCTCCGAAGTTCTGAGCCAGTAAGTTGACAGGAGGCACACCTGGGGAGACAGAAAGGGAAGGAGTTATTATATAGGAGTTGTTATTGTAGTTATTATATAGTTTCTTATCAACTTTACCACTTGTTAATATTAGGTTGAAAAGCCAGCCCGGCTGCATAAAGCATCTACGTTTTTCTCCTTAAGATTTCACTTAAGATTTCACTTTAGGTGATATTTTTTTTCTTACCTAGGGATTTGGCTTATGGGTGTTATTTATTTAAGAATCTGAGAATATTTCACAATATTATATCTATAATATCTGTGTAATATATTTTTCTTAAGAAAATCTTAGTAAATATCTTACTTAAGATGCTTTATACAATCAGGCATGGTGTATTGTGGGTCGATAATTTTGTTATTTTGTTTACAATGACATGACACAGCATAAAACAACAGTTATTTCTACATGCATATAGACCCTGAGCTGCAGTCTACCTTGTTGCTGGATGATGTTGTTCAGAGTGGGTGGTGTCTTGGTGGGGTTGAGGCCTGCTGACAGGAAGTCGAGACTAATGTTGACGGAGGGGTCGGACCAGGTCGACCCTAATGATCCCTGACCTCCGACCCCAACCTTCTGCTGCTGTCCGATGGGCTGCTGGGACATCAAGCCTCCAAGGCTCTGAAACGATGACACAAACATGTTATGGTTTCATAAGGAACACGGTTATGTGAAGATACAGTATCATTCCTTTAAACAAAACATATATTATTTTTCCAAACTCTAATCCAAATCAATTAAATCAAGACTGCACGCTGCGTGCATATTAATTGTATTCAATTCTTTTTTCTATACTCCTTAAAGTCATCTCTGACAGGTTCAGATAAAAAAGTCCTTTCCATAA
The DNA here is from genome assembly GCA_900302615.1 of Holocentrus rufus. NCBI lineage: Eukaryota > Metazoa > Chordata > Actinopteri > Holocentriformes > Holocentridae > Holocentrus > Holocentrus rufus. The sequence goes on from OMLF01014913.1 coordinate 19,907, forward strand.
CGTGTGCAGAACCTACCTGTTGGGAGCGGGACAGGGGGATGGTGGGCATGGTCCCAGTTGCCCCTGGCGTCGCCCCACCCAAAGAGAAAGTCATGCTCTGAGAGGCGCTCAGTGTTGTATGCTGATTGGTTAGTTGGTGGTTGACCCCGCCCATCAGGTCAAAGAGCTCAGCAGAGGGCGGGACAGTGGTGGAATTAGAGGCTGGAGCTGAAGGTGACTGGATGCTGCCGAACAGGTCGGTGGCGGGCTGGGAGGGAGCGGCGCTGGAGGAAGCTGGGGGATTGGCTGAGAAAGCGTTCCAATCTCCAAATTCTCCATTCCCATTGGATGATGCTGCACCTGGCGACAGGAGAGGTTTGCTCAGTTCATTATCTAAAACTCATTTTTGATTTTGACCAAAACTGCCCCTCTCCTTTACATTAGCTGGAACCTAATTTACTTCCTTTCACCACCCCTATTTTTCATGCAGAGGTGTGGGACCATAGAAATACAAGTGAGGAATGAAATAGATGCATGCAGCAGGACAGTTATAGTAATGGAGAGAAGGACCAAGACAGAATAGAGGATGGAGGAGTTTACCTGTGGTAGATGGGAGGCTGGCAGAGGCTGCAGGAGAGGAGAAGTCAGCAAAGCCACCAATGAGGTCTGAACTGCCACCTGGAGGGAGGGACACACACACACACACAACACAGAATCAACATCTGTTTTGTCCAGCAAAAGACAGACACAGATTCCCTTACAAAAGAGTTGTCTCAAATCTTAAAAACAGACCCCTTAATACCAAAAGAAAAGAAAATCCAAGAGCAACTGTCCCATCTCTCAGCTTAAACATCCTTCCTCATCTTTGTGTGTGTGTGTGTGTGTGGCTGTTGGAGTTACCTGTTGTAGTGCTCTGATTGGATGAAGGGTCGACCATCAGCAGATCTGCTAGACCGCTACTGGACGACTGTCTGACTGAGGGCTAAAGTGAGAGGGAGAAACGTTGAGTGATTAAAATGTATTACACACAACTTATACCATCTTTGAAACTGTGTGTGTGTGTGTGTGTGTGTGTGTGTGTGTGTGTCCCTTCTTCCAGACATGACAGGTCAGGTCCTGGGGGAACCAGGTGGTGGGGCTCATATGGAAGATAATGCCGCCATCTGCATTAACGTGGGCGGCTTCAAGA
>OMLF01014915.1:8771-27140 GCA_900302615.1 Holocentrus rufus
ACACACTGAAAACTGATCGCATTAACATTATAATGGGTGTTTTTGCAGGACAGAGGCAGCCAGCAATGTTCTGAGGAAGTCTGCAGCCAGACAACGATCCTATGTTCTTTCTGCTGCTAAGAAATATGAGTATGTCTCCTTAATCTCTCCATTACTCATCTTACCACTCAATGTATCTCTGAAATACTGAAGGAAGGAAGTTGCACATCAAAAATTTATATTTTTAATAACTTATTGGCTTTTATAAAAGTATTTATGAAACCCAATGTGTCTCCAAAACCTCCAGGACTGCAGACAAATCACCTGTCACTTCACCGGTCGACATCGGTCAATCATTTGTGGCTAAAAGGTAAATGGCACCTCTCACAGCTCTGACCCTGAGGCCCAAAAAAATAAATGACATGAATCCAAGTACATGATCAAATGTGTCTGTGTGCCTCCTGCTAACTTCATGCGTGCATTCATGTGTGCTCGGGTGCAAATGTGCACAACAGGGTACAAATTACAGATGATGGTGAAAGAGGTGAGACTCCAGCAGCTGCCAGCCCTCTGCCCTCCTCCCCCTCCCCTGAAGTCCCTGCCACACCTCCTGCCACTGTGCCTCAGCCCAAACCACGAACAACGCAAGTCCCACTGCTTCATCTATCTGTCTATATAATTTAATTTCCTTATGATTGCTTCAGTAATTTCACTGTGTGTGTCTCTGGGATTTACAGATTGCAAACCAGCACAAAGACCACAGTTGAAGTCATTGATGATGAGCCAGTGGCTCCAACAGTAGAGGACACTGGCCCAGAGCCTGAGAAGGAAGCACCGACTGTAGTCCCCGTCGTAGAGGACACACCGGCAGTCGCACCAGAAAAAGATCCCTTTGAGGACATGAAACCAGGGTACACCAAGGTGGCCACTCTTCTCCCAGAGCTGGCCCCCGAGGATGTCAAGCAAGTCTACGGGGAGCCAGAACCTGATGACTCGGGGGTTCCTGTTGAAGATGACGCCACTGCGCTTGAACCAGCGCCTGAACCAGCGCCTGAACCAGCGCCTGAACCAGCGCCTGAACCAGCACCTGAACCAGCACCTGTGTCACCTGTGTCACCTGTGTCACCTGTGTCACCTGCCCCGGTGTCTGCTGTCACCCAGGACACAGTGGAGACGCACCCTGAGCCAGAGCCATCTCCAAACCAGAGGTCAGACCTGACATAAACTAGAATCAATGCTGCTGCAAACTGAGGCATAGTAATCATGGCAGTATATATTATATAATTTCTTCATCACAAGTCAGCTTGTGTTTGGCAAGAGTCAAACCCCGACATGATGTTTACTCAAATATTTTTATCATGTTTAAATATCACCTTATTCAAACAAAAGATTAAAGTCACAGTGAAACAGCATTTTAAAATGCTGGCTGCATAAGGGTGGGCAGTATCATTCGAAGGTGTAAATCTATGAGATATCAGATAGGCAGAGCAATTCAGTTTTATTATTTGATCAGAGTGGTGGGATTAAAAAATCTGTGTTGGTTTTATTGGTTGGAGTTTATTGTATTTACCCTTACTGGTACACTATGAGTTAATCACTGCAGATGCACAGATTTCCAGTACATAAACATAATGGGATTTTGATATAAGAACATTTTTTTCTTTTTATTTAATTTTTTAACATTTAATGTCTATTAGGTGAATATGTTATACATCATGGCGTGTAAAATTAGCTCACAGGCTGAAAATGCCCCTATTTCTTTGTCACTGGGCTGCATTTCTGTGGAATGTTTGTTCTCATTCTTTGATCCTTTGTGATGTCACGCTGCTTTGGAATTTCACGTGTTTGTTCTCCATCTGTCTTCATGGCTCCAGCGCTGACACGCTTACCGCCTTGTCCGACACTCTCCTCTCCTTCGGCACACCACGTTCAACAAGGTATCAGCACAGATGATGCATGCAACAGTCAGTATAGAAACGGTGTTGCATCTGATGATCGTGGTATTTGATATTTTTTTCTTATTTGTCTCTCCTTTGCAGTCTGTTGGACACTCAGGAAGAGAGCGACGTGTCTGACCCCGTTGCACCGGACAGGTACACATTTTGACCGGGTCACAAACTGCACTGTTTAGAAAGCTATAAACACCATTTGTCATTCTGTTTATTTCCTATCCACTCTCTTTTCTAGCGCCATGTTACTCCAGCTCTATAACAGTCCCTCCAGCCCAGTGCATCATGAAATACTTACAGTTTATGTCTCCTCTAGCTTTAGGGGTTTTCAGGATGAAGAGCCAGCTGTGGCAGAGGAAGAAGCAGACCCAGTGGACGTTCACACGGAGGACAGGTATGAAACCAGACACTTTCTCATTCATGTCATAGCAGAGAGAAAGAAAGAAAGAAAAAAGAAAGTAAGAAAGAAAGAAAGAGAAAAAAGAAAGAAAGAAAAGAGATAATGGCAAGCGGCCATTGTGTTCATTTTGAAGAAACCTCAAACTTAACCACATGCTAAATTTAGCTTCCTCAGAACTGCCAGTCATGAGGGGACATCCTCTGCCAAATTACACAGACTTGATGAAATGTGATGCTTCTACTTTACATGTGTATGTGTGTGAATGCATATGTGTGCATGTGTGCCAGAACAGGTGCATTGATATTTTTTTTCTCTCTGTCTGCAGTGCTGAACAGGAGCCAACCCCTGCACCCAGTAACTGTGTTGAAATCACTGACGATCTTCTGTCTTTCAGTAACGGGTTTGTTAAAAATACTCTCTATTTGTTCAGTTAAGCTATCCTAATATTAGTAATCACTCCTTCCCTGTATATTATCCAACATCTGGTCACAAGGTGGCACTGTTGGACTTCTGATGATCAACCCTCTCCTCTACCTCAGCTGGCCTCTTCTTGTTCTCAAATCTCCTTTACAGTCCAGAGGAGCTGGCAGAGGCAGAGCCGGTTCCCCCCAGTCCAGGGCGCTGGAGTCAGGAACTGCTTGGCGGGCCAGACAGGTATAGAAAGAGCTCTTTCCTACCCAAGACCCAGATACTATAAGTTATGCTGGGGATTATCCCCTCATCAGTGGGGGGGAAAAAAAATCAACAGCCTACTTAGGCATTACCTGAATTTACCTCATGAGCAATAGTGGATTCTGCACACCAAGCCTGATCTGTGTGTATTTGATTGTTTACCTGTGACCTTTCAGCATCTCTGACCCAGTAAAGACCAGTGACACCCTGGATGACCTGGCTGATGATGTCATCCCCATCAACACAGACACACGCAGGTGAAAGAGACAGACATCCTTTTTGACATGCACTTTTCCTTTTAAATATATATATATAAATTCCATATGCCTCTGTGTTTGATCCACATCGGGGCTCCCCTGCTTTCAAGAGTCTAATTTAACCCCTGCTTAGTGTTAGATGGAAACAAACTCTCAAATTCCTGACAGCGCCGAGCAACGCTTTGAAACAGAAAGCCGCGTCTTATCGGCGCACGACTTGAATCAGAAGAGAATGTTCTGTACTGATTAGTATTGCGACTTTGTTTTGTCTCTGCCAGCCTCAGCACTGAGCAAGAGGAGGAGAAGCAGACAGACGAGACAGCCCGAGAAACACAAAGGTAGAGGGAGATGACAGGGCGCTCTTTAACAATTATCTGTCTATGCAGAGCTGTTCCTACAAAGAAATACATTCTATACCGACATGCTTTGTAATGATTTATACTGACTCTGCCTCAAACTGTACTGTCGCTCTACCCACCAGCCCTGCAGAGACAGTCACTGTAACCACCAGAACTGTGATCATTACTGACACAAGGTACCAACACACACACGCGCACACACACACACAAACTTCTGCAACATATATCAAGATGTTTCTGGTGCTCTTTAATAGTTCAGCTGGTTTAAAGATTACTCTTACTGGATTCGAATTCTAAATAGTGTATGAGAAGCTCCTTATTGACCTAAGCTCGCCTTCTCTTCTCTTCCCATCATGCCATTTGTCTGTTCCTTCCCTCCCACCCTCATTGCTTTTCTCTCTCTCTCTCTCTCTCTCTCTCTCTCTCTCTCTCTCTCTCTCTCTGTCTCTCGCAACCAGCAGTGCAGAGGACAATCCAGATCCCTGGAGCTCCCGAGTGACAACAACCTCAGTCACCGAATCCAGGTACTTTACTCTGCTGCGTCACAAAAAGGGCTGGTGCTTTGAGATCACAAAGCATCTTGACAAGTCTGTGTGTGTGTGTATGTGTGTGTACTCTTCACATGTACGCAAGCTTAGTTAGGAATATTTTTACCTTTTTGACAGAAAAGTTTGCCACTTTCAAGAAACATTGCTCGTTTCAAGAATTACAATTAACTTTGGACAAAAAATAAATCTGGATTCAAAAAGTATACGGTTAATTTTCTTGTTTGAAAAAAAGGGAAGCAAATGAAGTAAAATCAATACATTTGTCCATGGGCAAGATATTTTTTGAATAAAAACATCTTAAATAAGCTTAAAATGGTTCAATTCAAAAGAGGGAAAATGCTGTTATGGCTGTATTTGGTGGTACTGGCAGTGGGAATGGGATTGACAAGGACCAAAAAAAAAAAGTGCTCAAATAGTCTCTACGCTGTTTTGTGCTATTTGTCAAAGACATCCAGATTCTGATTTTGATTGAGCTTAGGGCCGTGTTTCTCTGTGTTTCTATTTACCATTCAAAGTGCATTAAATCTTTCCATTATGAGTCAATGTGATCAGAATTCCTCTGACACACGATGGGCCATGCTGACAATTGAGAGTGAAATCAGTGTGAAATTGTTTTTCAGCTTGGCTGATCCATTTGATCCATATCCGATAGGGACCACATCGCCTAACAGGTAATCATATTGGTGTGGAGCTGTGACTGTTTTCCAGCCAGCCAGATAGCATCTCGGCATGCATAATGCAGCAGTTTCTGATTATGGGCCACTTTTCTCTATTGCAGCTCCTCTGACCTGCTCCAGCCCCGTTCAGCCCGCACCATCAACAGGTACGGGAATGAGAATGCAAATTCTTGTTCTCTATATTGCAGCCTCGGTTAGACTCTCCGATGCTGTTTTGTTGCCATACAATATGATAGAGGCAACGGCTGCTTCACTTTGTATCCTAGTGCAATAAATTATCATCAGTATAATACCTGACACACGCGCTATCAAGACTTATTGTTATGCTAATATTGATTTTCCCTCAGCATGTCACCAGCTTCCCTTGAGGAGGAAGATCCAAGTCCAGCAATCAAGTAAGGCTTAGTTGGAATTAAGCAACTATTTCTCTGAGATTGAGCTAATACTTTTAGTGTTATCGTCACTGTATACAGAGTGACAGTATCACACTCTCTGTAGGCGCTCGTAGCTTTTGTGAAATTGTAATGTTTTATGCATGTGTTTGACAGTAAGAGCAGTAATGCATTGGAATCCCTTGCAGAGGATATCATCCCCATCGACACTGACACCAAAAGGTATTAAACAGAGTCTAGTGCATAACTGTGTTATGAGTGTGTGAGGGAGAGACGGAGGGGAAAAGGCACGAGTGCGAGCCAATAGAAGCCATTTTCTCAAACCCTCCTCTGTTATGCTTGATGTGGCGTAACTTCTACATCTCTCTCCGCTGTGGCTCTGCAGTCTCACCCCTGACCGATCCTGGAGACGCACGTGGGAGATCAGCACAGTCGAGCGCACCACCACAGAGGAGAGGTGATGACACACTTAGATTTACTCTTACACACAATGCAGCCATGCTTCATTCATCTCCATCCATCCAGCCATGTCCATTATGTGCTAAAAGCCTTTCACTGTATGTCCCCTTCTTAGCCAAGAGACCGAACCCGCAGGCCACGCTGAAGATCAACATACAGTGATCATGTTTGAAAGAAAGTAAGTCACCTTTTTATTAAAAGCTCCGGGTGCATATCTGCACCCTTTTATTCCCATAACCTCCTTTAAGTAAGTAGGCTCTTGCAGCATGAACACTCAACTCGCTGAGCTAGAAAACATTGTGCACTGGCGCTGCTGGAAACAGGTCAGATATATATCCGTTACAACTTTCCCTTGCAAGTGTGGTAAACAGATCCCTTTACGGCCATTTACAATGTACAGAGTGTGAATTTGTCATCTCCTTGTGGCACAACGGCGTTTCTTTGTTTGTGCTCAAGGTCGACTGAGAATGACTCCCCATGGGACAGATGGACATCACCCACTGTCTACACTACCACCACTACCACAGAGGAAGAAGGGGAGGAGGAGGAGGAGGAGGAAGAGGAAGAGGAGGAAAGGTATTGCCACTGCGGCGGTGCTCATTATATGCAGATTAAAGCATTATTATAAGAAGATTATTTTATGAATTTAATAATATTTTAATCTTATAATTCAGCGGTGATTGGCCATTTAATTGAAAGCAAAACTTGAAATTTCCTCATAGCTCAGTCTAAGAAAAATCATCTATTTCTGAGATTATATTAACGCTTTCTTAGCTGTATTGCTCAGACTGTGACACCAGAATGTTCTCTGTTTTTGTAGACTTGTGGATACAGAGACAGAGATCGTGACAACCATCACCACCATCAGGTTTGGACAAACTGCAAATCACATTGAATTGAAATTGAGATTCTCACCTATCACAGGTTTACGTTGTGATTAAAAGCGAGGGCAGGTGCAGTGAGTAGTTTCTGAGAAAAACAGGGTGCGGGACGGAGTGGGAGACAGGTAATGTTTACTCTTAGAATGAATGGGAGGAGGGTTCAGGAGGATGAGGCAATGCCACAACACAAAGAAGAGAGACCACACCTTTGTCAATAAAACTGAAAGACCAAATCAGTGTTTCTTACTAAATCCTCCAGAAGCATGAGTCAGGAAGAGATCGGCTTGATAGGCTCAGAAAAACTGTAGTAGTCTCGTTCACTGGATGAAATCCAGCTTATTGACTGCTGCCGGCTATAGTAAAAGTGGAATACAACTTTCTTTACTTCCCAGGGAGACGCACAGTGACCCAGAGCCTGCTATGGATCGGTAAGTTTATGATCTTGTTAACACCAAGCACAACACAATGCAAGAGGCTTTCCCTGTAACATCATTTTCTAATGTTGTTTCTTTTTTTGGCTTTTGTAAACACTCTTGCTTTTAAGTGTCTTCTTTTGGGATTTAAAGAAACAGATGCAGTAGTGCTTTGATAATTAATATACCTGTGATTCTTTGCTGTAATATGAGTCCAATAAATGTTGATGCCAATTTAATGAAGGATATTAGTGTGAACTTGAACACACACTATCTAGTGTGTCTAGTGTACATGTAGGTCATTTGAAGTTGTTTTAGCTTTTTACTTAGTAGATCTGTTCCTTTGCTTCTGTAATAGAGCCGACTTACCCAGGGGGTGGGTCTAATGAGAGATTTAGGCCAAAGCCCTGTGGGAATGCAGTTGTATCTGCTTAGCACTGCAGTCTGGATCTAAGGTTACCTGCAACTCCTGTACACCGGATTAGGCAGACTTCTGAATCCACCCCGTTACTGAGCTCAAATGACATGATCTTCTCCTCCCCGTTATCTTTCAGTCTGCCCTCATTTCCTTCCCTCTCTAATTATCAGTGCTTTGAGTCTCCAGATGTCAGATTAATGATGTGTATTAGAGTTGTCCTTTTGTCAAATCACAGCCTGTTAAGCAGCGTGCTATTATCAAGCGAAGGAGGAAAGTGATCGTCTCCCAAGCCACGTTTGACAGATGTAGAGTTCTTTATTCCTGTCCACAACCGATCATACTGTTGTCAGCGGCTGTCAGTCGACACTAATGTTGCTCAATATGTCTCCAGTTACAGTACCTACTCCAGGACCTTGGAGACAGTGGAAGACCAGCGCGTCCAGACACCAGAACCTGAGGCCAAAAAGTGAGCATTTGTAAAAGCTGACAGTAGAAACTAAAGAGAGATTTTTCTTAAAAGTGATGCATGCATTTTAATTATGCTTGTTAACAGGGTCGATCTAATGCTTCCCTTCTTGTGTTTTCTTGTTCCTGTCCCATCTAGGAACTTTGTGTACGTAAAGGAGTATGTAAACGCAACAGAGACGTCCTTGCATAATGCCACAGACGTTGATGGAGGGTAAAGCTAGTATAATATTTACACATTAAAATTACGATACTCTTGAATAATTACTGCTATTTCAGTGCAACCCCTGCTGTTGAATTGTCTAGCAGCGCTGTCGTCATGATGGGTTCTTTTTTTGTTCTTCCCAGTAACTCTGATTTTCTGACATCAAGCTCCGCCAACTACTCCTACCGCAGCCCCTCCACTTACCCCAGGTAATGACACACTTCCCTAAACCCGCACTAAACCAACCCCTAGCCAGAAGCCTGAGCCCTTAGCCCCTTCCCCGCCCCCTTCTTGTTTCCAGCTCTGAAGAAACAAGATATGTGAAAGCAGTAAGGCAGAAATTCCACTAAGCCCGCTCATTAGGAGGCTAAGTGAGGACATCAAAGGATTGTTTACACTTATTAAATTCCCTCACACAGGCCAGACAGGGCCACAGGTTATTTCCGCACAGTGCTGCAGCTGCATCGGGGCTGCATCTGAGTCAGAGCCCCGGCTAACTTCTATTGTCTCAATCGCTGTGTGCCTCCCCAGGGGTTCCCTGTCATCCACCTGCACATACTGTGGAGAACTGGTGGGCAACGATGCCAAGATCACTATCGAGCATCTCAATATCAACTGCCACCCTGCCTGCTTCAAGGTATGTCACCTGTCTACTTGACTGCAGCTGTGCTGAATAATTTGGAATGTACTGGTCTGGACTATCAACATGTTTCATATTTTCATAGTTTCATATTTGCCCTTAAAAGGATAGAGCTGGAGATGTAAAATAAGCCTTTATCAGCTGAAAGTAGTCAAGAAGCAAATCTGTTTACTTCAGCGGTTACAAAACAAACTTTGTTTTGGTCCTTATCACTCTTGTTCCTCTTCAGTAAAAAGCAAATGCCATCTATGCTGTAAATAAGTCTCACACACAAAGCTTGTGTTTGCATACTGTCAAAGGCTGGATAAAAAACTTGGATGGTAAATTTCAGAGTGAAAGTGTGCCTTCAATCTAATAAATTATTATGTAAAACAGCGTTGGAGAAGCCATATGCAAACAGTGGGTGCCATGATGCGATTATAGTCTGGGTGTTGAAGCTTCTGTATTTGATATAATATTGTAACAGAATAATATGACAGCATTTCAGTGGTAGAAACACTACTTTTTACCATACTTTCCCCTAAGTGGTTTTTCTAATGACATTCTCCTAATATTTCAGTGTGGCGTATGCAGTAAGCCTATGGGAGATCTTCTCTACAGTATGTTCCTACACGGCGGAAAAGTCCACTGCGAGAGCTGCTACTCCAAAGCCCTCGACTGATTACCACTGCTCTTCAACAGCCTCTTATCCTCGTCCCCTTTTCCTTCATGTTCATTTGCATATAAAAAGGACAGAACTAGTCTTTCACAAAGTTTGGGCTGTATTAGCTTTGAACTTAGGAATTATTCTTTGGTTTGGGGTGATCAAAGAAATTGTTATGGTGAACAATATGATTACTTAATGCTGATTCTTGTATTAGCTTACACATCTGATTGCTGAAATTTGTGCATTTTGCAAGCTTGTATTTTTTCCTCCTGGTGAAAGTTGTGCCTCAGTAAACTATGAAGGAAATGTCTTGAAAACAACACGCGCCAAAAAGAACTGTGAACAGACAAATGCTGGTAGTTGGGTACAAAATGGCAATTTTACATTGTTTTTCTTGATACAAAATACTGTGTTCACTTTCATTGATGCTTTGTTAACAAAATAAAGTGATTTACATAACATGGTATACATATAGTGTGTGATATAAAGACAGGAAGCTAGCACGTATACAAGATTGTCATCTCAAACAACTAAACATTTCAGGAAAACAAAACATTTTAAAGTTATTGCACATATGTTGATCTTAGGGTCACGTAACAGAATTTCCAATACTGACAGGTAATATTAATGAGTATGTGCCGAGGGAGTTCATGTTCAAGCTAATTTCTATGAGCTGCTGCACAAAAGGAGTTGTGCTTAACAATATGACGTTTTCCTCCATCTATAACTCAAATAATATTTTCTCGGAATAATCACTTAAATAGCTTTATATAAATGTAACTTTGGCTTGATAACTGTAAAGACACTAATGCAGTTCATTGGCTCCGGTCCTGATGGTCTTCACACACAGCCAGGCAGAGATCACTCGGCCCAGAGGACAAGTTTTTGGCAGCGGCCCAGCTCAATGAAATTCTGGGAATGTGTCTCTCTGGAACAACTGCACTTGCATGCAGTTAATATTAACAATGCCAGGTGGAGCAAGGGCAATGATGGCACTCCAAACCCCTTGGAAATATTAACATTTAGATGTAACATTGTAAAACATCTGATTCCCATTACTTAACATGGGAAAATGAAACAAGTGTCATGTTAGCTGGATACAATGTCAAAATCTGAGACATTTACAGTATAACCATAAAAACGGCTCAGTAGGGTGTTGAAATTTTGGCTCATGTAAGAAAAGATGAGTAATTTATGCTTCTTTCCCTCATTTAAATAGAGGGGATGCACTGAGGGCATAATAAGGGACACCCTTGCAATTCTGGATGGGTTCCATCCTCCATTTGTCTCAAGGCCTGTGTCAGTGTTTTCCTCTGGCTCTCCTCACAGCAATGTTCTGGATGTGCTGCCACAGCAGCGAAGGGTCTGACTCGTTATGTCTTATCAGAGACTCCAGCCCCTCTGCTTGGTCCAGGCTCTGCCAGTAATCCTGAGGCCATATTTGCAACCATCTGTGGACAGATATACAAGCAGATTAGGCTCATCACAGAGGCTATTTTAATGAGAAAGGCAATTTATCAGAACTGTGATTTCTCTCCCCTCAGGACACTGTTACTCCCCGAGAAATGTAAAACGTAGAGCAATTTGTTCTTGCTTTCACATTTGGCATATTTAATAAAATAAGATAAATTTACCCGTCATCCGAGGGAATATCTTGGATGTCTCCGTATCCCGGTTTGGGTAGAGGGCATCCCATATGAGAATTATTAGCCATCTTAGGTTGAGGAGGCGGGTTCTGTTTTGGGGCTTTCCTATAGGCCCGTTCCACTGCCAATCGAGCATTCTCCTGGTCACACACATAACACTCAAATCCATTGAGGTAGTTTGGCTTGGTCATGTCATTAACCCCCCACTCACGGGTCCTCAGTCCCTCCAGCAAACGAGTGTTGGTGATGTGGTTGGGTTTCTTGAACTCTAAATACTTTGCGTATTCATCATCATTCTCATCCAGGAATTTGAGGAAGCTGGCCAGATCTTTAGGTGAGGCGAAGTCGTCTATGATGATGGCAGAGTGGTCGTTGGGCATCCAGTCTTTCACCACGGAGGAGCCTCGATAGACCGGCACGCAACCCTGGTGCATGGGGCGCCACAACTTCTCTGTCATGTAATCGGGGCACCGGCCGTTTTCCAGAGCCAGGTGGAACTTGTAGCGCGCCACAAAGCTCATGAAGTGGCCGTCCTCGCCGGTAGCAGTGGCCGTGTCCTCCAGGCGTTCAGGTAGAGGTTTGTTGTTCAAGCATTTCCCATAAGAGTCCACCTAGAGAGAGAAACACAGTGTGAGGGAATGGAGAATGATGTAAGAAACCAGTGATGAGATGGAGAACAGGATTAGTAATATGAGGATGAGATGTATCCATAATGGGCTATATAAGCCCATTATGGATACATATATGGAATATGGAATGTATTCCATATGGAATCTATTATATATTGATGCAACCCTGATAATGAGACATTCCCAGTCTATCTCTAACAACTAAAGTGTTTTTGGTGGTGTTAATTCAGCTGCATGTATTCAGAGTGAAAATTCTGAGTATTTAATCTGATGTAATATAAGGCGTGGCAATGGCAAAGTGCAAAAATGGAGGAGATTGTTGAAATGGATCACTCACACTGATTAACTGAACCGAAACATATCAGTGTCATCTCTAATTTCCCAAATTTCTTTAACACCAGGATGAAGCAAGACTTGGCCTTCTCATCCTGAGAGAGCCAAAGCTGCCGTGTTATTTGTACAAAGGTACAATGGGCAGAGAGAGAAAATGAGAAAGAGAATAACAAGAAATACATGAGTATTGTTTTAGAGAAACACTTTCTCAAATGTTGGAATGAGATTAAAAGAAATTGAGGATGGCCAACATTATCACTGATACAAAATGAGAACAACCTGAGACCTTGAACAAAGAGCAGTTGTACCATACTACCACTAATATAACTTCTGGCAGCCCCTCATCTCCTGGCCGCTGGCTTGTTGCAGTGATTTCACAGTCTGCCCTTTCACCTGCATTGTGTATTGCTTTGAGAATAACGCTGTGGCATGTGTTACTATTGCTGCTCCTCACGAATTCTAATTAAGAAATCGCAGCTGAATTGATTTGCATAAGTGACCTTGAGAAGTGAGGTACTCTACTGGAGATAAATACAATCTTCAAGTGTTTATACACAGTAGATACTGCATAGTGAGAGTGCCATCGTACCATACCTCGATGTGCTTCATGAGCTCGTGGACGTATCTGTCTCGGTCTGAAGGCACGTCGCAGTGAGACTGCATGTAGAGCACAGGAGCCAGGCCCTCCCTCCTCCACTGGTTCTTCTTCTCGAGGGACACGGCCACAGGCTGCAGCAGGTAGTCCAGAGAGGGCAGCCACTGCAGGGTCAGAGGGTAGTCTGAGCCTCTGCGAAAGGTGGCGGTGTAGTTGAACAGCCGGATTCCAGGTCCGTGTGAGAGGACGTAGTTATTCATGGGTGACTCTTCATGGAACAACGCCCAGGTCTGGTGATGGAGACGGGGGAGAGGTGCCTCGTATGCCCGGAAGTCTGTCCCATAGAAAATGATGGATGCTGTCCGCTTGTACAGCTGGACCTTTCAAGATCAAGCCTGGGTTATTTGCTGAACAACTTGACAGAATGATTATTATTAATATGTGCATGCATCTCCCCTCTGTCTAAGCCAGGAGCTTCACTAACAAGCTTTGTGAGGTTAGATAGCTCTGGTACCTTGCGGTTGCTTGTGACCAGGCAGGAGGAAGTGGCACAGTCAATGCGTTCCGTGTCACCAGGAAAATGGGGGAAAAGCCCGCCGCTCCACCAGAGGAGGATAGGCAGCTCCTTGTTGCTACGGAGGTCACTGTTGCCAGGGCCGCGGTACGTACTGATGGAGGCAAACTCCATGTCCGACAATGCACTCTGGGGCTGGAAGGCTCCTCTGTCGCCTGCATCCATGGGCTCCAGAAGAAGCTGAGCATCGGGCAAAGAGGCAAAAGAGACCCAGACCCAGCAAAGGAGACCCAGCAGCCCCACACACAGGCAGGGCACCAGCCTGCCCCCTACTGCCATCTGTCAAAAGAGCAGATCAAAATGCACATCAGACAAGCATTACTCAAGATGCAAGCTAGGCTGGTATAGGACAAGCCAATTAGCCATATCTCAAATTTAAGCATGTGTTATAGGTAAAGCCAAACCCGGATACCTAACACTGCTGCCAGGTAATGTTGGCTATCCATACACAGGCATTAATACACTATCTAACCAATAGTTTTAATAACTTTCACACTACATCGCTTATTTTCCATTACCGAAACAATTTTCATGTTGTCACTGAAAGGTGTTAAGCACATTTATGTTGGGAAAATCGGTTTTAAATACTTGTATTTGTTCATTGTAACTTATATGAACAAATGAGTGATATAAGTATACTTAGATTTTTTTCCCTTTATTATTTTAGTCCAAGCTGAAACAGCACAAGGGCAGCTGGTTTGACCAAAAATGTGGATAGTATTTACTCGCAGTGCTGTTAAAGAAGCTATTTTCAACTTTATTCACCGGACTGAGACAACCTACTGCTACGAACAAACATTAGAAAGCCTAAAAAGGCACCACAATGGTTCCACCGTTTGTTTTTAACGGATCAGTCAATTTTTAACATAGCTGATATGCTGCTTTAGCCATGCTGCTTTAATTTTTCCAAAAGTCCAGGACCTGAAAACTGTATTTTCAAATTAACCGACTTTTTCAGTGATTTCATGACAGTATGAAC
The DNA here is from genome assembly GCA_900302615.1 of Holocentrus rufus. Classification (NCBI taxonomy): domain Eukaryota; kingdom Metazoa; phylum Chordata; class Actinopteri; order Holocentriformes; family Holocentridae; genus Holocentrus; species Holocentrus rufus. The sequence goes on from OMLF01014915.1 coordinate 22,888, forward strand.
GCTGACGCTTGATAAATTAACACAACCAACCTAGCAAATAATCGACAGATACATTGTCCTGTCGGTGTTGGTACATCATGCATCGATAGGCTGAGATTTATACTGTTTCTTACCACTGCCGGTGTGACAAACACATGAAGTTTCTCACAATTCTTCAACCCCAGCGACGAAACACATAACTTTCCTCAGCAAAACTTAGCTCGGAAGAGTGGCGTTAGTAGGGTGATGCTCTCCGACACAAACGTACCGTAAGGGAAAAGCAGAGCAGCTGGCTTCTTCTTCTGCAGCTTGTATTTCTTCTTCTCTATTGGCGGATTGCAAATCAACCTAAAGGTGCATAGCGCCACCCACTACATCGGAGTGTATTGTTCCAACGTCTCTATTTAAAATAATAACAGCAATAATGATAACAAAAATTATAACAATACATTGTATATCACATTTTAAGACCAATTTATTTTGCTACCATATGCTGCACTGCAGCGGTACAATTTTTCCAGTGAGTGTCCTAATCTGAGACTAGAAGTTTATGGATTTCACCTTCTACTTTAAATAACTGCATACCAATGATGTTTTATTTTTATTTATTTATTTTTGTTATTATTTTATTTATTTCGTATGTGTTTATTTATTTTTTATCAGATATTGGAGAACTCACACGGTCACAGTAACCTTACGGCTTTAGGACCATGCAGCTTGTCTAGGGTAGCGCGTACATGCAGAATGCCTCGACGGGCACGCGCACCACAGTCAATCTCAGATGCAGGGGATCTGGGCCAGCCACGCAACACCAATAATTTGGTACAGGATGAGTAAAGATAATTTTTATATAATAATAGGATTCGCTTATTGATATATTGCTTTACCGGGAAACGAGTTTTCGTCTGCTTACATTGAGTTTTTGTCTCGCTTTTGACTGGCTTATTCACTCAGTGAGGCTAACCGTTAGCTGACCAGCCGGGGATGTCAACAAGCGACAGCAACACACAAGCAAGCGGCCACATATCGTATAGCCGGCTAGGGAGTTAGCTGGGCGGCTTGCTAAACTGCTATAAAACAGTTCCGTTGGCTCCACAGATATAGCTCATGTATGAGATAACTTTTTTTTATTCCTGTTTTGAGTTAACAACACGGGCTCTGCGTTGACACTGTTAAACCATGAAGCATCTGTCCATCAACAACAAAGCAGTTTCCTTAGGGCTGGCCAGACACGTTTGACAGCAAGCTGGTGCATGTTTGTGGTCAGCGCAAGCGCAGTGATTGTTTCCCGAGTCAGCTCGTGCTCCTGACTCACCCCTGTTGTTGTTGGATGGGACTCCCGCACCCTATCTGTTATGTATTTCACTGCATAAAACTAATGTCGCCCTCTGTCTTTTAGAATAGTGTCTGTGAACTAAGCTAAAATGGGCTGATTGTGCTGATAGTGCTATTCAGTTAATTTGTAAAGGTTTGGTAGGAATACTTCATTTCTAGAAAATCACAATGAGTCAATATTATCATCTAGGAAACAGCAGGGTTGTGGTCAGACAGAAGTGACATAACTTGCAAACCAATGAGCAGCTAATCTGAGAGCCGGGCAGAGTTCTCGGTCATTCACCCCTAGCAGTGTGTCCCTGAAACTAGTCAAGCATTACACATCTGATGTGGCATTTTTTTCTGGTAGAAGTCAAGGTTCATTTGCTGTTGAAGAAATGCACTGCTAGAGTAGCCTTTTCTCACTGAATTTTATCTACTCTGAATCATCAGCTATATCGAGCCCACACGCTGGTCTTGGAGCTGTGTGTGTTTTTTCAGAAGTCGGTATCTTCCAGTTTCTTTTGTGTAATGGACTATAGATACTAATGCGATTTGGGATTTTCTTTGTGTTTTGATTGTCATGTCGTGTTTTTTTCTTTCTGTTCTAGGTTAAATTGACCCTGGTCTGCCACCTGGCGTGGAGGCCTAGTACTGGTGGCCCGTAACCCAGTGAGGAGGCCTGGCTGGGTGGGAGGAAGCGTGATGAGCGGGAAGAGCCTGCTGCTGAAGGTGATCCTGCTGGGGGATGGCGGAGTGGGCAAGTCCTCCCTGATGAACCGCTACGTCACAGACCGCTTCGACTCCCAGTCCTTCCACACCATTGGCGTGGAGTTCCTCAACCGGGACCTGGAGGTGGACGGGCGCCTGGTCACTCTTCAGATCTGGGACACGGCTGGCCAGGAGCGTTTCAAGTCCCTGCGCACGCCCTTCTACCGTGGCGCTGACTGCTGCCTGCTCACCTTCGCCGTGGATGACCTGCAGAGCTTCCAAAACCTGGGCTGCTGGAAGAAGGAATTCATGTACTACTCAGACGTTAAAGACCCTGAGCGGTTCCCTTTTGTGGTACTGGGCAATAAGGTGGACAAGGAGCAAAGGGAGGTGGGGGAGGACGAGGCACGGGCCTGGTGTGAGGAGAACGGCTGCTGCCCCTACTTTGAGACCAGTGCTAAGGATGATACTAATGTCACGGCTGCGTTTGAGGCAGCTGTCAGGGAGGTTCTGGCTGCCGAGGACCAGATCGACCATGCGCTGCTGAGCAGCACAATCGATCTCCATGGCAACCGCAAAACCTCCCGCTCCTCTTGCTGCTGATTGGCCTGGTGTGAATCCACCCGTCTTTAATGTCTCTGGCTCAAACTTGCCTGTAGCAGTTTTGAGAGCCAGTGAGGTTTTGTCTATGGTACTTGTAGGTACAAGCTACTGAGTACGGCATCCAAAAAGATGATGTGGATAAGATACAGCTGCTCTAACGAGTGTTGTGTCACAGATTCAGCTGAAATTCAGATGGTTGGGCATTTGCTCCAACCATGGTACATTGTAACAGGCACACTCAGTATTTGTACTCTTGTCTGCTTTCAGCAGTGTTGCACAAGAAATGATCCCTTTTACCCAGCTTAAGCTTATTTGCCTGTGCAGTGTTTTTTCTTTTTTTTCCATCACATATCCTCCAGAGTAATTATTTAAATTTATCCTGTATTAATCCAGTAGACCACAGAACATTGTTCATGGTGCTCCATCCTTTCTCCAAGGGCACTGTCTGCCTGTGACACAGCAACATAGTCATCGTACTGTAACTGGAACTGTCTGGAAGCTGGTTTTTCTTGGGTTTCAGGGTTACTGTGAATGCAGCATTGCTTTATCTCACTGTCAGATGTTGGCAGCGGCTGCATAGCTAATGGAGTAGATGGGCACAGACAGTGTCTGTATGTGACATTGTTCCTTATCCAGTTTGTTCTTAGGAATTGATAACATCAATATGATGAAATACATGAATTGAGGAGGATAAATGATTGCTGCGCAGAAAGGGAAGATTACCATGTTTGCTTTCAAAAGGATGGAAACTGTGATCTGTAATATAAAATTACAGCAGTCGGTACAAGCTATTGCGGTACTTCGGTATTCATTTGACCAATATGTCTCTTACCACCCTGCTGCACGATAGTTAGAGGTGTTGTCTAGAGACTTACCGTATTAAATCTTTTTTTTTTCTTATGACCTGTGTACAGGGATCTGTTTACTGGGTAAAGTTCAACATTTCTCAAAGTTCAGAAATAATGCTTTTGCTACATTTGTTAATAGCTGCTGTTTATTTTCCTGTGAAGCACATTTCCATCCACCATGCTATTTTAAGGTCGATTCTTTTCTGGTGTTTGTGGACTTCAGGGGTTGATCATATAGTCGTTGGAGCCTCTTTTCTTGATGAGTAGAGGTGGTTATGATTTATAATAATGATAATAGTCATAATTATGGCATGTCTGTAATCCTGTCTCTCTGCCTTGCTGATTGCATTGGCAGGCCTTAACATTCCAGTCCTTGAGCTTTGCCTATACTCTGAAGGTCTTCTCTGCTTTACTGATATATTACACATGCCTTTTACTGTCAGTCAGCTCGTTCTAGGTCTCAGCTGAATGTGAATTAGCCTGAACGCAAGGATAGCAGTGTTACCTTTAAGATGTGGATTGTGCATCACTTTATTTTCCGCCTGTCTGTACAGTACTGAGTGAAACATACAGCTGAGTATTGTGAGAATATCTCTTTAGTGCTTGACTTTGTTCAGGTGAATGGTACTATTATTTTATTGTTTTTACATAAAAGCTTCCGTAACACAGGTACATATGTTTGACTTTTGACCCTTTTGTTTTTACTGCTGTCGGCCAGAGGTCATTTTTATACGTCTGTCTGTATGTTTCAAAAAACATATATATATATATATATATATATATATATAGCTGATTTTT
>OMLF01014921.1:11864-24634 GCA_900302615.1 Holocentrus rufus
CACGTTTTAAGTTCAGTATGAAAAGAGGAAGGAAAAAAACAAACGCTTCTTATGTGGGAAGGCCTGTTCTGGGCTAAATATGGTAAAAACCTTGTAGTATGCATCCTGCCCAAGACATTCATTCTGTGTATACACACACACACACACACACACACACACACACACACATACATACACAACAGCCAAAGGGCAGACATGATGTCCTTAAAGGGTCTGATATCTTACACTGTTCATGAGACAAATACTGGAAAACAAATGCACACATACATTCTCTCTCTCTCTTGCATGAACACACACACACACACACACACGCACGCGCACATGGAAGGAAAATGGTGAATTTTCTGTTCTTGGGACTCAGGTCAGGTTGGGGGTTAAATGTCAGGCATGGGTCCGCTTGCGAGGCTGTTTTTGCCGCCGTGGTTTCAGGATCACGTAGCGGCTGTAGCTGGTGTGCTGGTCTGACAGAAACGGGATGAAGAACGCTCTGAAGAGAGGAGACGACCTGGGAGAGACATCAGTTCCATTAACGACTGAATACACTTACTTAAGTGTATTTTAAGCTTGAATCAAATAAAGATGAAATGTCATGAACAGTGCTGAGTAGTTGTGTCAGTTTTCAAACTGCTGCTACAATGCATCTACAAAGCAAGGACAATATGTTGCCAAAGTTTTAAAGGGTAATGCCACTCATTTTTTCTTTGTTCTAGGACCGGTCAACATGTGGGAGCCCCAGATCTTACCTGTGGTGAAGATAGCATCAATTCTTAGTTTTGTTTTCTGGTTTTGTAAGTGTTGCTCATGTTAATAAATACTGAATTACCTGCTCTCGACCATATAGATATCAAAGACAATTTAAATGGTGGTGAGATGAGGCAATGGAAGGCCGAATGCAGGAAATGACTTGTTGAAGTCATTTCCTGCATGCTGTAGCAGGTTCAGTTTTGCCTTGTTATGCACACTGAGGCCTATCATACATGCTGAAAAATTTAAGAACTTTATTTTTGTCTAATTTTCACAAATTTTCATGGATCTTCAAGGTCATTGGAAACACTGCATTTTAATTTGTGCGTTCAAGCTCACACATTTGGAAGAAGCAAAACAGGACACCTCGGGACTTAAACTCTCATAGCGAGCGAGAAAAAACTTTTCCCTAAAAACCCAAAAGGTAAAGTGTAAAATGCACGTTTTGTAAAGTACCTGGATGCTTGAAGGAAAGGTTTATAGGCAATGACATTCCAGTCTTCTTTGTTGGCTGAATAGCGCGGTTCAAGAGGCGTCTCGTTATCTGTGTCGAGGTCTACAAGGTAGTGGCACTGCCGTAAATCCACCTGTAACACAACCACAGTGTAAACATTGGGCTAGTCACTCCAACAGATCACGAATGAGCCGGACGTCTGAGCGACTCACGTATCTGGTTGGCTCTTCCAGGTTCTGGTCGTTCATGTTGGCCGGGATGATCTGAGTGGCTAACGGACTGTTTGCGTATGGCTGAGGCAGCTGCCCCTTAAACTCTGACTGGATGAACTGCAGCTGCCAGCTGGAGAAGAGGAAGAGGTACGGTCAGCACGTAACTGCAGAAGTAACAAAGCTCAGAAATTTGAACTTTTACAGGATGTGGAGAGCAACACCACCAAACTTAAGAAATGTAATGTTATTCTCATAGGACGACATACATTCTTACTGTTTTTCTTTTTCTTTTTTGCTCAAAACTAGTGAACTGTAGGCTTTTTTTTAGATTACAATCATAAGCCTTTAAATTAAAACCTTTGCTGATATGTAACATGATTAGTATATATTAGTAGGCCTGAATTTCTTAACTGGATTTCAGGATTTTATATATGATAAAAAGAATACAAACATTTTGTCCAAATCTCACATTTTTCCAGACTTGGAAATGAACAAAAACATTTTCCACACTTAAGATACTGACTTGTTTGGCAGAAGGAAGCTGCTGGGGAAGCGGTACCACTCCTTGCCCACACACACACTCACAGTCCTGCCTTCAGGGACCGAGTGAAGGGTGGGATCCTTGGCAATGCGGTGAAACTCTGGGTACAGGTCCAGAGGGGCGTGGTAACCTGCGGACAGCCAGAAAACACATTTGATCCTTACTGTTGCATTTGTGCTGTGATACCATGCATTGCCGGTTTGTGTGTATGACGCACCTCGAAACAAGGCCACGGAGCGAGATAAAGACAGCAGTGTGAAGACCAGCAGCGAGCCCAGAGCCAGCCAGTTGGAGGAAACAGTGTAGTGCTCCAAACGGTACCGCTGGAACAAGAAGTGGTAGCACTTCTGCAGGAAAAGAAATCAAAGAGGACTGTAACAACTGAGATAACACGTAAAGTCGGCACCAAAAAGGGCTTTTGAACTGATTTGGTTTCAAGGGCAATGAAAGCTAAATGGAAAAATATACCTGTAGGGAGGAGAGGGCCACTGCCCCGCTGAGGCAGATGAGGGGGTAGATGGGAAAGAGAAATCGTTCTTCTTTATGAGGTCTGGTGAAGAAAACCAACATCCACAGGTACATGGGAGACAGAGTCAGCCAGTATGGACGGCCCAGGTTCTGCACTGCAGAGAGACACGTGCACACAAGCACATGAAATCACAGGGACTGCTGCTTCTGAAATTAACATCTGCAAGCCAACAATAGGCTCTTAACTCCAAACGTATGCTTTTTAGTCTGAATCCAAACCATGACCTTTGGAAGATATATATTCATTCTTCCCACTCTGCTTCCCAGAATAGCATGCTGTGCCTGCACTGATCAAATAACTTTATTCAACCTGAGTTTATCAGCAGAGCGGCAAAACAGTGGGGTGGATTGTGTTGCTACCGTTGCACTTCACATCAATAAAGAGCTGCGCGGCTGAAGTTGGCTGGGGAAAAAAAACACCTTTCAACCACAAGATACAGGGAAAGCAGCATGCATGCACACACACACACACACACATACACAGTTCTCACCGTTGAACCTGTGTAATAGCGTCTCCATCAGAGCGGTGAGCGGCAGAGAAAACAGAGCCAGAACAAACACCAGGTTGAAGTTCAGGAACCCATTTATAAAGTAGAAATGCCAAGGCTCTGTGCCTGCAAAGTCAACCACACAAACACACAAAACAGCTCATGTAACAAAAACATAACAACATAACACAGCTGTTGGAATAATTACCTAAAGAAAAATCTACTTTTGGTTACTCATACAAATTGTGATGTGTTCCAGGGTTATAGTGTGGTGAAATGTTCCTTACTAATGCAACTAGAGTTTACTTTTATGATGTTATTCATTAACCCCTCATCTGTCAGCATTTGACTTCCTGTGTCAAACAGTATAAATAGCAAGGCAGCTACTTTGTGAACATTGTGGGTGTGACTGTGATCACAGCTGTGCCTCTTAGTCAAAACGTGTCCTGTGGCTGCAGTGCATTACGGCCTATTAGGGACAGTGAACAGTGAAGAAACTGTTTTCTCTGCCTCTGTCTGTATGATTGTTGAATGTTGGTGCAAAATGTTTCAGGAAGAAGCATTTGCAGTTTAATTCTGATGGCTGGACACCAAAACCCAATGTTTACCATGAATATTTTAAATAGAAGCTATTGAACTCAAATGTAGCTGAGTTGGAGATACCTTGACATAAGGTCACATGGTGTATATGCCTGACCACTTATCTGCAGGAATGAGAAAAGAATAAAGCCAAACAACAAAATGGGTTCAAAGGTGCAAGGTACATCGCTAATAGCTGTTTTCAAGTGTTTCAGGGTGGATTTTTCCTTCAACAAGATGTAAAAATGTTGATAGTGACACCAAATTTTTAGAACAGTTCTGATTTGAATTAGTCCAGTACATTTCTCATCAACTAGCTGAGACATAGCATTGTCTTATAGTGTCTGTTATGGTGGTTTACCATAGAGATCGGGTCCATGTGGTGTGAAGACGTTGTACAGGAGGATGTTGAGTGGAGCGATGACCAGTCTGCCGTAAAAGAAAGAGTCCACCACCACCAAGGGTACCTGGGAAGGATGCACAGGATCAAGAAAGGAGTGTGGGTATAGATCTGTGTCTTGTTCGTAAGCACTACAAGGAGGGCACACAACCCTACCAATATAATGTAAATATATTTCATTATGTTCCTGTGGCTTACTGTCTTTATGTCATCCTTTTACTTTCATCTTGGCACAGACATGCTACATTCAGCAAGTTTTACAGTTCTTTACAGTAGCAGTTCTACCAGACAACAACTGCAATACAATACATTTCTGCCTGGCAAGCTCATTTTTAAATCACATTTGAATTAACTTTTTTTGCTGTGACTTGTTGTGTCTTTCATTTTGTTTAGAAACTTACAAAACAAGTGTTACACGTGTGTTTCCTTTTGCAACTGTCACACAATCGTATTTGCTGAGTTGTCACTTGCTGAGTCTGGTTAACTAGCCACGTCACATGTCATGGTAACATTATGGACAGTGGTCACGTATGGAAACACACAGCAGTGAAAGTAACTAATTACATTTACTCATGTTGCTGTAACTGAGTAGCTTGTTAGTGTACATGTACTTTTTTGAGTATTTTTAAAGTCAGTAATTTTACTTTTACTTGAGTAAATTTTTGCTGAAGTATTGTACTTAGCTACATATTAAAACCACATCCACCACAGAGTACAAATTTTATAGGCTCTCTGTCATCATCACAGACAGGTCCATCAAAAATTAACAAATTGCGGTGCCTTCCACTTGAAACATACTTGAAACAACTGGGGCTTGGCCAGATGAAATTAAGTGAAGAGGACTCGCTAAGCTTATTATCTTGTACTGCATTACACCCACAGAATCTGCAGCCAATTCTGCCAGTCTAACTGGTCGTGTGCTGACTCACCCTTAGCGGATCACTTACTAAGAGGGTTTGGGTGCAAGAGGGACTGGAACAGTGTAATACAGACAGTCTGGGGTTTGATGCTGCCTAAGGCACTCAGAGTGATTATATCATACAGACCTCAGCTCTGCTCTGCCAATGAAAAACAAAGGATGGATGATGGTCTTCACTGCTCTACCTCTGTCATCTGTAATATATACTTATTGTTCACTTAATCTAAACATCATTAATTTAAAATAATCTTAAACTGGCAAGTTTCATATTGGGATTTATGGATAAGTAAGCCTAAAAGTAAAATGTTAAGTAAAACGATGCTAAGACAGTGAGCATTAGGAACAAAAATGAATATACTTGTGTGTGCACTTACACTGTAGCACTATCTACATGTATATTTGAAATTTTCCGATAATAAATAAAATATTCTCACCAGCAGGAGCAGCAGAGCAACAGCCGACCAGGTGATAAAACTTTTCCACTGTCTCCTTAACACCAGCAGGTCGAAGGCAATCGGAACCCTACGAGCAGTCGGGGCGCAGGAAACAGCAGCAACAAAACTGTATTAACTTTAAGTTGTTATTAAAAGAACTGAGTGGCAAAGGCACTGCCACCAAAAAGGTGTTTTAATTTAATATCCTACCCAGTAAGAGCAGAGAACGGCCATCCAACAATGGCACCAGCGGCTACACCCATAATGGCTAATGGCGGCGAGTCCTGGAACCAGCCTGTCATGGCAACCAACGTAGTATACATACAGAAAGAGGAGGGCAGGAACGCTGGGGAGAAAGAGGAAAAGAAGCGAGTAAGTCTCTTGAACAACAAAAATTAACAACAAATAGGACTCTCTCACAGTAATATGCATCAGTCTCAATATGTCACATCTTTACTGCCTTGTTTATCCAATGCTCTCGAGACAGGAGATAATTTGGGTGACTGAAATGTTCTAAGTGCTAAAATTGAATAAACTTCCCAACAATTTAAATACGGGATTCCATGTGGGATATTCACTGGCATTTTTGCTCCATTTTGGGTCAGTGTGCTAATTTGCTGATTCAGAAGACAGGATAAGATTGAAAATAATAAGGTTCAGTTATAAATAAAGCTCACTTATAGATAAATTGGGCAGTGTTCACATTTAGAATCCGTCCTCAAAACCTTTTTAAGCAGTCTGTACAAACTTCTTTAGCAGATGACGTTTACCTGCACTCAATCAAACATTTTACTAGTTTATAGGGACGGGCTGATATATGTCTTGTAACTTGTGTGACCTATTTTTCTAGGAGTGTGCCACCTGATAAATCTGTCAATAAACAATAGAGTAAAACTAACATGGTGTTTTGTGTAGAAAATACTAAATTGTCTTATAAAAGCTTAAACTGTTTTGAACTTGCATTTGTGCTATGGATTATTGCAAAAAATGCATAAAGGTATTTGCTGCTCTGGGTGGGAAGATATTCTTATCAACCTCAAAAAAAAATTGCATATCATTCCATCCTCACTAGTTTCACCCAGACAGACTGGGTAAAGAAATTTTCATGCAATGTGCTCCAGCGGTGAATGCATCCCATTTAAATACTTGTGAAATTAGTTTTTCTGATGTATCACAAATGCTCATGTGAATGGGGTGGAAAGGGAGGCTTGAAAGGTAGAAGATATCCAAGTCTATGACAAAGGAATCACAACATAATAAAGAGAAAGAGGATGGGGATGAATGATGACACATTGACAGAAATGGATACCTAGATAAACCTGACCATACCTGCAGACGAGCAGAACATTCCCGTGCTCAAGACAAGGAACGCCAACATCAGACGGCCCACATGCAGACCAAACTTCTTACACACCGCCCTGCGACACACACCAAGCAGTGAACTCCCAGTACATAGCATCATCATTGAACCAAATCAATATATCCACCACTGATATAAATAAATAAAAAAAAATTAAAAATACAACTTTCTGGATACATTCACTTGCATTTAAGAGGAGGATAGACTCACTTGTAGAAATACAGTTCACAGACACAGCAGAAGAAAGCAAGGACACATCGTACAAAGTAGAAGACCAACACCTGCAACAAAATGGTAATACAATCTTTACTTGCCTTGAAACTACTGTAAATGTTCCAGTTCAGAGCTGTACAAGTATGTGTGTGTATTCATGAGAGACAGCGCTGGTTGGCCTAGTTTAATAATAGCAGTAGGAAGTAGAAGAGGTAAATTTCATCCCTCAGGGTGAAAACAGTTTTGCAGTGTCAATGTATAGAACATAAAATAATGGTGTTACCTTGTTGGTTTGTAGTACGTGGGCATGCAAGCAAGCGGGCAAAGCATGTAACCACAGGTAAGCGTAGGATCTGATGGCGTATAATGGAGAATACTCCCATGTTTGAAACCCTGTGCCGTACAGCAGATAGTGCATCTGTCAAAAAAGCATGATGATGCAAAATTATTCTGACACAATTATTACAAAATCTTTTAGAGGACAAGAATGGAGGCATGCTGCACTTGAGGATTTTCAATGTTGCAACAACTTACAGGCTCCCAGTAGTTGAAGGTCTCATCACAGTCTGAGATGTTGCTGAGCAATGCTGCACAGAAACGTGCAGAGAGCAGACACTTAAATGCTGTTGAGCCTTCTGGGGCCCAAACCTGCCCTCCTCGACTTAATGACCTATAAAAAGATTTAAAAAAATTTAAAAAAAACAGCAAAAAAGTCTGAGTCAGGACAAACAAGACAGTTATATAAAATCTGTAAAGTAGAATCTGACTAATGTATCAGCTGGCCAGCCAGTACTGGCTTATTAGTGATATATCGTATTGGAGGATATGCTGGCTTATATCACAATAAAAAAACCAGCATTGTGTTCAGCATGTGAGTTGGCAGAGTAGTGTATCAAAGCAGAGCAGGCAGGGTATTTAAAAATAACAGCCATTTTATGTTTTGCCTTGGTCTGCATTTATGAAGAGTCCAGTTTTATGCCAGAATAAGCTAGTTTGAGAAGCATGCTCTTTTTTGTACAACTTTTTGTACAAAGCGGTGTTGCTTTATTCAAGTGTTGGTGTACATAGGCTCATGTGGTGCACCGCCTAAAAATATCGAGTTGGCCACTGTATAGAAACTGAAACCAGTGGACAGAAGCACTGCATTCTATAAAAAAACACTTTCACAAGTAAACGGTTAGCCTGTGGGAAACAATGCTTAGACTTTTCTGAATAAACATTTGAATACTTTTCTGGGGGACGCTTTTTTGTGTGTTGACAGTCACGGGCAGATTTGCACATGTACATCACCAAGGTCTGATACAGGACCATTTATAATAAGGGGTGGCACTGGTCCACTAGTTCCTTACTTCCTCAATTAAAAATGTACCGCGCAGACAGTTGTGCAGTTGGTCAAAGTGAAAAACATGAGCCATGATCTAGTGGGCTGGCAATAAACAGTGGCTGGCGTGGGTTTGCTTATTTTACACCCATTAGGATTAGCTGGCTCAGCTGCAGCTCAGTAATAATGATCCTTACGGGTTGTTGTGACACGTCACCAACAAACTGTCAATTTTTCTTTGTGGGACTTCGGCCACGGTTATAGAAAGGAAAAAATAAACACCACCACTCTAGAATAAAACATGTGTCCTGTGCTGAGTTTGGCCCAGTGTCCCCAGGTCGGGGCAGGTTAGTTTACACCAGGTGTGTTAATCTGGCCGAAGACGTAGAAGAATGAATGAATCAGAGCAGACGTCACCTTGCCATGAACACAAACAACGCAACTGGTGATTTAGAGACGAACACAAGGAAAATGGTCTTCACGGCACATGTCCAACCACTGTAAACGCATGATCTGTATTTATCTGACCTGTCAATCGATATGATCAAGCTGTCATGAACGTCACTTGCTCATACGTGAAGTGGCTAGCTAGCTTCCCCCGGTGTGGCTGTCAGTTACTACACGGAGGATGGAGGCTGCAGCCCTGTTAAGTTAGGCGTATAACGTTACTCCTGGCAAATACTCACTCTTGCCGGGTCTCTGGACTTTTGCTTTCATCGCCACCTTTTTCTTCTTTCGCTGGCCGAGCCTCGGCAGGGGTGTTCAAGTTGTTTGCATCTTGTCTGCTGCCTCGCCTGGTTCGCTGCCGAAGCCCCTTCGCCGCCATGTTTACCATTAGCTGCTCCGAGTCGCACTTCGTTCATTTCCGCCAGTGTCCGTGCTGAACCTGGTTACTGACAGCTCTCGAGCCTACGGCAGCCTAATAAACATTGAACGACCCTAGCCTTTCACTAAAACGTACTCCTGCGCACATTAGTCTCTGAGCAAAACTTCCCAGTCTCACAAGCGGACACAAGGTGGCGGTGGAAAAGGGACTAACGTTATCGTTTCAATCTCGTTTTCTACACAGGTGGAGGCAACATACTTGTACATATTCAAGTAAGTTACGTGTTCATATGTAATTTTATTTTGTGAGACATTTCAGAGGGAAATATTGTATTTTACTGAGCTAGATTTATCTGACAGCTGTGGTTACTAGTTACGTTGCAGAAAAAGGTTTTGCATGCAAAATATGCAGAACTATAACTAGTCGTATGTAGCAATTAGTTATGCAACATTACAGGATTATGCAAATAGTTTAATGCTTTGAAAAGAGGCATTCTTCATGACTACCTTTATTTAACATACGGATATTTAATTGCTACTTGTGTTCTTTTACTTGAGTCATGTATTGAATGCAGGACTTACTTTTACTGGTTTATTTTTTCATCATGGTATTTAATTACTTTTACTTAGGTAAAGAATTTGAGTAATTTTTCCACCACTGATTTTCTAGATCATTTGCAAAATGTTCTTTCTCTCTCACACACTGGAATGGCAAGGCATAGCTCTTGTCATTTTCATTTTCAATTGCCATAGTCTTTCAGACGATGGATGAGCTGTCTAGTACACAGTAATTGGATTGATAATAAATTTACATTAAGGGGGAACAATACAGCATCTAAATGCATTGCGCTTGCTTACCACATGCACACTGATAAGGGATTTCAGATTTGTTTTATTTACCAATTCCTTTATGCTTATTCCTTTCCTTTAGTATATACTGTGATGCAGGCCTGTTGCAAACTTGTTTTTGCATTAAGTTCACGTCAATGCTTTAGTCACGTGTTGCCATGTAATATCATGGCAACCTAAAAAATATAGTTACCATCCATAAATGGTAAAAGTTGGTGGTTTGAGATTTGTCAGTCACATGGACTGCAGTTTTAATGGCAGAAAGCAGTACTAACTATTGACACGTTAAAAGTTACAAGTTAACAATGCTGTGCAATAGTATGTGATGTGTAAAATGCAATACTACTATAGATTACTGTATGCTTTTCCATGAGTCACAAATCTGTTGTTAAATAGCAGGTTTATTGTATCATGATAATATAATACACAAATACACAGAATTCCATTCACATTTGAAAGAGGTATAATTGTAAATAATGTCATGAAACAGTTCATCATTATTCATTGAACTCAAACAAGCTCAACTAGTCCTGCAGATTCTATGATTGCAGCTTACTTTTACAATCAGATCGGTCATTGTTATGTTTCTGAAGCAACATAGTATGAAATCCCTTTTCTTCCCTGGAACCAAAGGAGATCACTGGAGCACACGGTTATAAAGCAGCCTTTATAGCCTTAACAGCCTACATAGCGAGGTAAACACTCTTGCTTCCCTTTTCCTCTCTGTCAGACAAATGCACACTAAAGCTACCTGACAGTGAGCTGCAAACGAGAGGACAGCAAGGACTCCAAGTGTTTGTGCAATTGTAGGGCTTGTGTATATGACATCGCGTGTGTGTGTGAATGATAGACCAGTCTGTAGCAGTAACTGGTCTGGCTCAGGTCGGGATGTGAGAAAGTATCAATGAGTTTAATCTGCTGCACCGTGCCGCGGCTGGCCTCTCGGACCACGGCGTGGAACTTCCTCTCCTCCCAGGCTGGTCCCGTCCAGAAGCTGATGTCAAAGCGGAAGTGCTCGGGGAACAGGGAAAACGGGCGGAAAGGATTCCCTGGGGGTGGGTGGAGTGCAAACTGTTCGAAGAAGCGTGGGTCGTGTGACCACAGCAGCCGCCAGTCAGGAAGTGAGAACAGGACGGCGGCTAGAAGGTCCAAATTAAGGGACGCAGTGACACTAACCTGGCTGGTACTGTTACTTGCATCGCTGGCAAACACCTTGCCAACCAATCCCACTGGCTGTGCCATGAGGCACAGACAGCCCTGTCCTGTCACCAGGGAAACCCCAAAGGGAGCCAGCAGGGTTTCCAGGCTTTGGCCAAGCAACCTGACTGGCTCACACTCTGCAGGGAGATCCCCTCTGAGGAGAAGCTCATGAAAGGCAGGCGGGGCCCAAACTTTGATGGGCACATTCTTGAACACCAGGCCACTGATGCCAAATAGCAACATGGTAAAACCATTACAGCTGCCACCAGGGTCCTCATTTTCTTTCCCTTCCCCTTCAATAGTACCATTATTCCCACTACTCTCCTCTTTCTCCCTGTGATTCCCTTTATCACAAGTCAACTCTTCTCTTTCTTCTTTCTCCCATCTATCCGCTAGATGCTCTTCCATCTGAGGAAGCATTGATGGACGCAGCGCAAAAAGACAACTTTCCCCCTCAGCATCGCCATCAACAGAGCATGCAGCCCTCAGGCACTCCACTCCTTTGCTCCTGCCCCTGTCCACTTTGTCTGAGTAAACACACACGCCTGAGAGAGTTTCGTTTAGTGTGTCTGTATGCTTCTGACTGCCAGAGAACGCCGACTGATCTTTTTGTCTGTCTGGATTTGTGTGCACGGCTGCAGAGCCCTGAGCGCTGGAGTCGAGGTCTTTGTAAAGCAGATTTATCCAATAGCAGCTTGTATTGTCTACCTCGCGGCAGCATTTCTGCAGTTGTTTGGAGGTGAGAAGGAAGGGAAGGGTCTCCGTCGTCATGGAGACGGACCATTTCTCTGCCAGTCCTTTCAGCAGAAAGTCCTGCACCAGCTTGACGGGGTGAGAGGAGCCCGAAGACAGAAATTCCCTGAAGAGAGAAAAGAGAGCAAACACAAACTGATATGAAAGCTCGCCTGTTCTGGTGGCTTGTAAATCAAATATCAAGAAGGTCTCTGCTTCTTACCTGAACAAGTAATCACTGAGTTCAGCCGGTATATTGTACTGGACTCTCTCCCCTTCGACATCTTCCTCCACTTTGAGCCTCTGTGCAATGCTGCAGGGGAGGCTGCGTGTAAACACATGGAGCAAAGCGTTCTCCACATGGAAGCCCTTATCCTGGCTCCTGTGCAGCAACAAAACCATCATCAGGCTTTAATACAGGCTCCTAATACAAACACATCCAGAAAACACACACACACACAGACTCACACTTGCTGTCTCTTTTATCTATTTAACACTCACCTTTACTTCTTACCTGTATCCAGTACACTTGTAGCTTCTGTATTTATCGCTCTTAAAAGGCTGGACACTGCTTAGGATGAGCTGTGCCTCTGCTGCCATGGCAACAACTTGCCAGCTGTTGTGCCATTCTCTCCTCGGCTGGTCCGCCGGCGTCCCACCTTGTCCATTGCACAGGGCAATATGAACCTCCCCATCTTCAGCCAGCACCTGCACACAACTGGATACACAGCACAAACCAGGGCAAGTCTTCAGTGTATTTTGTCTAAGACATGCCAGTACTTAAATACAGTACGGTACTGCTGGTATTAATGTGATTATGGAAACACTCGAATTTAACACAAGAGCCTGATCACAGAGTTTACTGACCTTGACTGTAAATGTTTTTTTTTTTTTTTTTTTTTTTTACAAAATTTTTTTTTTTTTTTTTTTTTTTTTGGTGTAATGGAACTGCAAACCTGATTTTTTTGACA
>OMLF01014929.1:4035-23936 GCA_900302615.1 Holocentrus rufus
GCTGGACATGGTGGGAGAACCCATTTATTCTGAACTATAAATAGGAAGAAGAAGAAGAAGAAGAAGAAGAAGAAGAAGAAGAAGAAGAAGATTTATACCAAATATATTTAGATAAAAAGATTGTGAAGCTTTGACCCTACACGCTCCGGTACGGTAGGTGGCGGTATGCACCTTTCCAAGTTGGTTTACGCTCCGCCACTACTTTAAAGACGAAAGGGAAGAAGAAGAAGGAGGAAGCAAGAAGAAGAGTAAACTGACTTCCAGCATCATCACCAGCCTGCCTCACCACCATCACTTCTATTCAAATTGAACACATCGTCAGTTGGGTTCTTCTGTTGACTGGCTACACTCAGTTCAGATCTGACATCAGGTATTTGAATGTGTACTCACCTCTGTGTTGTTTTTAAACGTGTTTGGGAACTAAAAAGCGAGACGGTTTGTCCGTTTGTGTGCGATGCTAACTTACCGTTATGATGCTGCCGCTGCTCACTCCAGGGCCGCGGCTGCCATGGAGATTAGCATGCTAATCCAGCTAGCTAGCTGTCTGTGCTGTGTATATACGGTAATCAGATTATTGTCATATTGCGAAAAAATGCTTGACCCAGCAGAAAGACTACGTAGAATATGACATCTAAAAATTAGCCAGTGAGAATGAAGAAATTGAAAATGTAAAGCGGACACAATAGAGTCAGTGAAACAGCTCGACTGTGACCGCTGCAGTCCAGTCCAGTCTTGTCTGCAGTTGTGAACAGAGTGGGCGGATGACTTTCTTGAGCATTTTACCTATTATGTATATATATACAAGAGAAATTTAACAGGCTCGAGGCATGAATATCACCAGATTATTGCTATTGACAAATCCGGTCCATTTATTGTGAATGCATTCTGGCAGACAGCAGTACTTACTAACCCCTAAGGGTGACAGACACGTAAACATAGATAAGAAATAATCTCTTGAGATGTTTTACAGCTTTTAGTACAAAATTCTGTGTGGTTAAACTAATAATTATATGTGCCTAGTCTGAATATGTCCAGAAAAATACAGCATCTCATTCATATCCACAACATAGAAGAGACAGATAAAGAGAGCCTTGTTGTCGGCAGCTGCCTGGTGTTCACATGTTCCCAGTGTGACAGGCCCAGGGCTACTTTTCCTCAGTCTCCCTAGTCACCGAAGAAGAGTTTGAAATCTCAGTGAAGTCTAAGGCTGCAGAGCTGCAAATCATCGATAAAGCAATGTTGCAATGCTGATTGGTGCAATTTTTGCAAATTGTAAAAGGTTTCAACTTTCTAATCATGTTGGGAGGCTGTGCAGAATCTGTAATGCCTGCTGAATCATGTTGCAGAAAATATTTTTCCTAACAGCCATCTACCCTGCTGAAGTGTTTTTGAGCAAGACCTCCTTGCTCAATGAGGGACACTGCAGCAGAGAATACAGGAAAAAATTCTTGACAGATTATAAATGCTTAAAAAGAAATCTGAAGATAATTAAGGTATTTTCACATTCATCATAGCTTATAAAAAACACCAAAAAGATCTATTTATACTATGGCGTTTAGGCTTTTGTACATAGTCTCACAACCACCACCTTGGCCTCCGGGGGTCTCAGTAGCAGAGTGCTGATTCACACATTAGTGCTGGTTGTGAATAGATGATCACATGAATCCACAGGGAAATTAGGCCTGTTTAATAATAACAGTAATAATAATAGTGTGATAGTTTAGGGACCCCCATAGTGAAATTCTGTTTCCCCTTGGCCTCTCTGCACTGGCAGGTCAGAGCACAGGGTCAGCTGCAGGACAGCGACAGCAGAGCTGGTTGCGATTCAGTGTGTTGCTCTACGACTCAGTAGTGGAGTGGATGCCTGCCAACATCAGGGCTTTTACCAGGGCTCACATTGTCTATGTCCTGCCTACTGCCCCAAACACCCTGTAATGCCTAATATCTAGATTTACGTGTAGGCATTTAAGTGAAGGCATAACCCAGAGCAACCTGAGAGCAAAGCACCTCAATAAATGTGAATTAATAGACCTCACAAACATCACCAAATAGTAAGAAATTAAAAAAAAAAAAAAAAATCAGAATCATAGCCCACTGGCAGTAAATGTATAATTCTGTGACCCCAAAGTGATTATATGTAATAAAGTGGTATGTAAATTAATAACACAGAAAAAAGTAGAAAAGTCTTTTTTTACTTGAAGACAGGAAAAGATTAGGGTAAGTCGATGTGGAAAATGTAGGATTTAGGAAGTGACTCTACTGTCTTATCCTATTAAATACTCAGCCTTCTCTCACAGCCACTCCTCTCTGAGTCTTTCTGACTTTCCTCCCCCTCCTCATTTCTGCCCCCTCTCTGTCTCTTACTCCTGCAGTATGGCTGACAAGAGTGAGCTGAAAGCTGAGCTGGAGAGGAAGAAACAGCGGATCGCCCAGATTCGAGAGGAGAAGAAGAGAAAAGAGGAGGAGAAGAAAAGGAAGGATGTGAGTAGACGGAAATGATGACCTCAGCGCCCTCCCCGCTTTGTTTCGATTAAATGGCGAGCTGAGGGAACGCCGCGCTGAGGCTGTTTATGTTCTGTGCTCTGCAGGGAGACTCGAAGCGAGGAGGGGAGGTGAGCAGCGCGCCGTCTGCTGGCCATGAAGACTCTGACCTGGAGAGGAAGAGGAGAGAGGCAGAGGCTCTGCTGCAGAGTGTTGGCATCACCCCCGACATCCCCCACGGTGAGGGCACACGCCAGCATGCTCCTGTTCTGTTTTTATGGTTTGTTTTTTCCCCCTCCTGTTTTGTCTTGCATCACTGTTGGGTTTTGCTCGATCGACTGCAGTGTTTTCAAAAATGTCCTCTAACCCGGCGTTGTCTCTCTGTGTTCCAGTCACTGCTCCTTTTGTCCCTCTCACACAGTTCTTGAATGTTTTACCTTTTTTTTTTTGCATGACACCTAAATCTGCTTGCCATTTATTTTTCATTCTCTCTTTTCTCCCCTTTGTCTGTCTTTCCTCCCTTTTTGTGTTTTGGCCCCCCTGACTGCATGCAAACTCATACTTACTCACTCATTCATTCACTCACTCACTCACTCTCTCACTTGCTCACTCACTCACTAACACACACACACACACACACACACACACGCACGCACTAGCAGTTCAGCCCCTGAGGGTAGTAACAGAAGATACGTGTCTGTTTCACTACTTAGTCCCCGCCCCCATGTCTCCCTCCAACAAATCAGTGGGCAGCGATGCAGGAAGCCAAGATTCTGGGGACGGAAACGCAGGACCCAGGTCTGTGTGTGTGTGCATATGTGTGTGTGTGTGAGAGAGAGAGAGAGAGAGAGAGAGAGAGAGAGAAATGGGAATGGATTGATCAAGGTAATACTTGTGAAGTGCTGTTTTACCTGCATGCCAAGTGTGTGTATTAACAAGTCAGTTATACTCGATGAATTTTGACCGGTCTCTTCTTTGCCTTTTCACCGGCACGCTGCTGTTTTCTCAATTAACACTCCCTCTCTGTTCTTTTCTTCTCTCCCTGTCTTTCTCTTTCTCTTATTCATTTATTTATTTTGCTCTTCCTCTTCACGTTTTGGCCTCTTGTCTTGCTCTGTCTCTGCATCTGTCACTCATTCTCACTCTTTTTTCTCCCACGCTCCGCCCTGCTGTCCGTCGTCCTCTCTGTCCTGTCTCTCTGACTAACACCGTCTGGTGGTTGGTTTGGCTGTATAAGGACATTGCATTGGGACCCTGACCCCTCCACTCTGCAACTGCACTCCGACTCTGAGATGATGGGGTACTGCTCCTCCTCTCTCCTCTAGCTCGTCTTCCGACTTTTTGTGTCACATGTTTGTGTTTCGTTTCGGTCCGTTTGTGGTTGTTGGCGTGGTCTGTATTTGTATAACTGTTATTACTATGTGCATGGACATCATTATTTATGTCTCACTATGTCTGAATTTTGTATTTGGTGCTGCAGCATACTATGAATCTGTATGTGTGTGTTTTTTTCCGTGGTGGTATGTTTAGGCGTGGAGCTATGAGACTGTGTATGGCCAAGGTAACCCAGGTGGAGTTCATCCCCAGGGAAATGGTGTCCTACTCCAAGGAAACACAGACACCCACTGAGACACCGACACAAATTGAACAAAAACCAGGTAAGCATACACACAAGTGCGCTTCAACCCTATCTTTCACCTTGGCTGATGCAAAATGAATCAAATTTGTGTTTGTTTGTTTGTGTGTGTGAGTGACAGAAGAGGAGGAGGATGAGGAGGCTGCTCCGCCAACAGCAGAGAACAACCTGGAGGATAAGGAGGACGAGGGAGATGAGCAGGAGGATAGTAAGGAGTTTCTAACCCATAATATTGGGCATCTAGGAGTTGGATTTTATTCTGTTGTCTCAATCATTGTAATTTATTATAAAGAAAACTGTTTTGATTTTATCCATTTTTGGCATATATAAGCCCATATTTCTCAAATGGTGGTTATAAAGAAGGAAAAAAAATATATATTTGGTATCAGTATCAGCAATGATACTACCATCCCTCTGCGATGGCTGCTAAATTTCTAAATCGTCCAACCATTATGGCCAGTAGATGGAACAAGTTTCGATTGATGTACTAAGTCTAGCTGTTATCTAAAAATTTTATACTGTGATATCACAGCAAACAAGATAAACCATAAACCATAAAATCATAAACCAGTCAGCACATGTGCACCCTCTAGTGGTGATGTAATTTTAGCTCACAAAACACATTTGGTGCAAGTATTGAACCTTTAGGAAATTCAGCACAGAATTCTTTTGCAGTGGTATTGAATAAATATTGGATTTGTGGTTATTGTGACCAGACTGTTGTTTCAAAAAATATCTTGTCTGCTATTCTCCCTCCTGTCATGTTGACTCGTGTGTATAGACACTCCCAAGGAGCTGACAGAGGAGGAGAAGCTGCAGCTCTTGCACTCTGAGGAGTTCTTGTCGTTTTTCGAGCGCGGCAGCAGGATCGTGGAGAGAGCTCTGGCTGAGCGTGTGGACGTCTGCTTCGACTACAGCGGGAGAGATCTAGAGGATAAGGAGGGGTGAGGGGCACATAAAAAAACACAAATGTTTGCACCAGATAATTGAAATGACTAGGTGCATGAACTGCTTTTTTGTCTCTCTCTTCTTTCTCTCAGGGAGATGCAGGCCGGTGCCAAGCTGTTTCTGAACAGACAGTTTGCTGATGAGCACTGGACTAAGAACAGAGTGGTCACCTGTCTGGACTGGTCCCCTCAGGTATGTCTCTTTATGTGTTATAATACCTTATTTACCCCCACAGGGAAATTCATCCTGAGAGAGACTGTATAATTGCTGTTGAAAATGAACTTTTTCACGTTGACTCCTTTGTGACTCACGGATGATTCTTCCACTGCGACTCCTCTGCATCTCTGATGATGATTGCTGTGTCCGTCTCAGTACCCAGAGCTGCTGGTGGCCTCCTACAACAACAACGAGGACGCTCCCCATGAGCCTGACGGCGTGGCGTTAGTCTGGAACATGAAGTACAAGAAGAACACACCTGAATACACTTTCCATTGCCAGGTAGGGCAGACCCAACCATAAAGGGAAAACTATATATTTTGCATCATTTACTCACCCTGAGTTGAGTTCCTTCTCTTCATCCTCCAGTCAGAGGTGATGTCGGCCAGCTTCGCAAAGTTCCACCCCAACCTGGTGGTGGGCGGGACTTACTCCGGCCAGATCGTATTATGGGACAACAGGAGCAATAAACGCACCCCTGTCCAGAGAACCCCCCTGTCTGCAGCTGCACACACAGTAATGCATCGCATCGCACACACAAACACACACCCATGTGTCTGAATACACTCACAAACCAAGTCCAATGCGATTCACATAGCTACGTGTTGTCTGTGGTCATTTCCCTGCCAGAATTTTGTCTCTGCTTTCATTCCATATCTTTTTTTCTTCCTGATTGCTTGTGCTCTGCCGCGTCCAGCACCCAGTCTACTGTGTGAGTGTGGTGGGAACCCAGAACGCCAACAACCTGATCAGCATCTCCACTGATGGAAAAATGTGCTCCTGGAGCCTCGACATGCTCTCCCAGCCACAGGTACATCGCACTTGTGTTGATGTTTTGTGTGTCTTGTGTTTATTCTCTGATCCTCTCTGGGCCTCTGTCATCGTGCACAGAGTCTGAGGCTGATCTGTACTTTTTGCAATGTTTCCCCTGCAGGACAGTCTGGAGCTGGTGTTCAAGCAGAGCAAGGCAGTGGCCGTCACCTCCATGGCCTTCCCTCTGGCCGACGTCAACAACTTTGTGGTGGGGAGCGAGGATGGCTCTGTCTACACTGCCTGTCGCCACGGGAGGTGTGTGTCCTTTGCCTTTCTGTACTTAGGAGGGCCAAATGGCTTCCTAAGGACAGAAATCATCCAAAGTGAGGACATTTGGTCAGTTAGACAGGAAAGAAAAGCAACACTAACAAAACACTAACAAAATGGTGGACAGATCTGACTAAGGCTTGATGAACTAATGAATGGAAGTAATACCAACCTCTGTGTGTGTGTGTGTGTGTGTGTGTGTGTGTGTGTGTGTGTGTGTGTGTGTGTGTTACAGTAAGGCGGGCATCACTGAGGTGTTTGAGGGCCACCACGGGCCGGTGACAGGTCTGAGCTGTCACAGTGCTGCAGGACCTGTCGACTTCTCTCACCTCTTCATCTCCTCCTCCTTCGACTGGACCGTCAAACTCTGGAGTACCAAGGTGACACACACAGACACACACACACACACACACCTTAAGATTTACATGCATGGCTGAATATTAGATGTCTTCTCTCTAAAGATAAATGTTGTGTCCCGTGCAGAGCACCCGGCCCCTCTACTCGTTTGAGGACAGTTGCGATTACGTCTATGATGTGATGTGGTCTCCCACACACCCTGGTCTGTTTGCCTGTGTGGACCTCGCTGGACGCCTGGACCTGTGGAACCTCAACAGCGATACTGAGGTACACACACGCACACACACACACACACAAACAATGTAGCAAAACCCCAAGTTAGATCTTTCCTCCACTTGATTTTAAAGTTAAGCAAAATTAACAGTCATAAACTGAATTTCTTTAAATGAATTCTGAACCTGCTGTCTGATAATGTCACAGCACTATTGAACATGCATATTAGTTGGTTATTTGTAAGTTAGTGTGTAGAACTGGATAAATCTAAATCTGTTTTCCGATTATTTGTGATCTTCGTTTTAATGATCTGATATTGATTCTTAAAACACTCAGATCGATCTTAATGCCTTTTCTCTCTAAATCTGTAAAGATTTTTGCAAAATTTGTACTCATTATAGAAGACTCAGTTGAACAAAGTACATTTTAAATGAATGAACATTAGCGAGAACAACCCTCCTAAAGCACTAGAAAGCCTAAAGGCAGGTGCATTTTGACCGAATTTAACCACCTTGTGAATCAGAATCAGATTGAATCTGGAAATCGGTTCCAATATTGGTGTGTTTGTGTTTTCAGGTCCCCACTGCCAGTGTGTGTGTGGAGGGCTCTCCAGCACTGAACCGCGTGAGGTGGTCTCACTCCGGCAGAGAGATCGCCACCGGGGACTCGGAGGGGCAGGTGCAGGTTTATGACATAGGAGAGGTGAGATATCATCCCTTCTTCTTATTATCCTTCTGTTCTGTACAGCACAGCGCAGCTTTTCACATTCTGTTCCGCCTCACTCTCTCTGACACGCTGCTCGTCGTGTTGCAGCAAATCTGCGTGGCCAAACCTGACGAGTGGACGCGTTTCGCCAGGACGCTGGTCGAGATCAACGAGAACCGAGAGGAAGCCGAGGAGCTGGCGGCGGCCTAATGAGCTGGCGGCGCCAACGCCACAGCGACGACTACATGTACACAGCACTGCAGTACACTACACAAACCTGACAACGCTAAGGGAGCTGAGCTGTCCTTCCTCTGGCTTACAGCTTCCTTTTTCCAACTTACTGGAACATCCACTGGCCTGAGGAGATGTGCCGAGCTAGAATGGCTAGAACAGACAGCTAGAATGGGGAGTTTTTAGACGCGTTGTGGATGTGTTTTTAAATGTTTAGAGGTTTGCAGTATGTTAGAAGGACGAATGTGACTTGTTTAGCAGTAATAGAAGAGTAACCGTAATTTAGCTGGAGAAGGAAAGCTCAACTGCGAGAGGAATAGTTGGAGAATCCAACATGGACGTGGCTGTCCATTCTGTCATTCTAGCTCTATGATAAGATCCTCAGGGCTCCAGGCACCGCTCTTCTCCTAAGGCCTCAACCAACTCAGCCCTTTTTTAAATATGCAAACCTTTGTACTTGCACCTTTTTATTACCATTTGAGTGTTTTTACATGTTTTAATGTTTTTCTGACACGTGTGTGCACATGGCTGGCGAGGTGCGCTTCAACAGTGTGAATAATGACAAGCTAACATAACAGTATCTTCACGGTCAGACCCCCTTCAGCCCCAGCAGCACTTGAATACGATGGCTTAAGAGCTAATCCGCTCACACATGCACTCTGGCCTGTGCAAAACTTTGTGTCGCCCAGAAATTTTAACCACTACAATATTTAATATTTATTCTGGTGGTTGCACTTATTTAAACATTTCATGTACTGTAAGAAAAAAAAGCTGCTTTGTACTGAAAGCTTGTAGTAAATTCCTTATGTTAGCACAAATGTTTTTTACCAGGCAGAAATTTATTTTACTTGCCTTGAAGTCATTGACACTAGTTAAAAGTTTAGAAGTGTTTTTTTTTTCTGTACCAAAGTTTGATTACATTTTATACTCTGTATGTGTTTGAGTAGTAGAGAACTGATTTTCTGACTCGTCCTCTTCAAGAGGATCCAAATGAAGTTTGAAGATGAAGGCCTGAAGCTAAGAGGTTGGAAATTCCTGTTTTAATCATAGACTTTGAATTGGGTTCAATTCAGTTTCTCTGGTTTCTTCCCTTTCCATCCAACTTTCATTCCATCCAGAATGCAGCTTGCATGACACTGCTTCCAGTAACACCAGGCTGGAAAAACAATTAGTATAACTGTCCTTTTGTCCCAGACTTAGTGTTAAAAATGCGCTAAAATGCACTGCAAGCATATTGAATATGAAATGACCAAGATCAGTATTCTACAAAGACTAACTGTACTGTATTTTCCCCCACTGTTGTTCCTAATACAGTCAAGTTGCACTTTCTCATTGAAATAAAACTCAGTCATGTTAGTAAAATTAAAACCATATGGATGATTTATTTCAATAAAATACAATACAATGGATGAATTGAAATACAATTTAATTTATTAATACCTAATTCTCTGCTCATGATTCTTGTTTATCAAGAAAACACTTAATTGAAAAGTTCTGTACATCAGTAAGAGTGATTCTCAGAGACCAAGGCCAAGCATCCCACATTACCAGAACGTTCCAGTGTTACTGCACCATGACGCTGATCGAATGTTATCATAGCACTGGCTCGCAACAATTTTAATAACAACTGCTTCCCAGTGCAGCGTCTCTGTACAGGTTTACAGTATGTACAGTAGCTTCCTGGGCAAGGACAAACCAAGAGTAATTCCCCTACACCGTGCTTCCCAATCTAATATATCCTATGCTGACTGTCCAATCAGAGAAGTCCTACTCACACTGTGCGTCAGACAGAAAACAGAATAAAAATCATTATCAGCTACTCATGAGAGAAAGAGAGGAGGAGTGCCCGAGGCTCCGTTTTATACAAATGTTGGAGAGGAACACAGAGAATGGAGAGGATAGGAGCATGCAGCCACTGAAGATACGGCACAGTCCGGTCGCTGTCTGCTCCTCCACGTCCGGGCCTGCAGCCAGCTCTCTGCCACCAGGACTGGCTGAGGACCCCTGGAGCCGACCCCCACCCTGGGGAGAGCAGTGGGCCAGTGTGTGTGTGTTTGTTCCTGTGTTAATGGCCCCCTACTTGTGGAGTGTGTAAAAATACTGGTGTTGACAGTATGTGTAACGCTGCACATTTTCATCATGGTTATGTAGGTGTATCTATCTAAGTGTCTGGCTCCTGGTAGAGGAGGAGAGGGATGGCAGTGATATGGAGATTTAGAGCCCTAGGGGGCTGGTTTCGGTGTGGCGGCGGCTGGCTCTGGGTGATGAATGGAAACCACGCCGGCGGACTTGAATTTGGGCAGGTGGAGGCCGAACTTGTTCTCCACCCCGGCGAAGGTAGCTGCGGCCAAGCGGTAGCCTCCGACGTGGTCCGCATGGATGGGAGGGAGCTCTGAGATGCGAGACTTGGGCGTGGGGTCAGACCCTGATGGACGACTGCGGAGAGAAGAAGAGTAGAGAGCGGTGTATCTCTTAAAAAGCTCAACGAATTACCATTTGATTCAGTTAAACGTGTCTTCGATACGGCTTATCCAATCATGCAAGGATGCATTAACTGGCAGGTGGTCTGGTTTATAGATCAATGTGAACAAAATCTGATGAACTAACATGTTTAATTGCAGACAACTTATGAATATAACTTACTGTCCTCCAAAGTCAATGTAGAACCACCTCTGCAGGAGCTCGTAAGTCACCAGAGTCACACCGAATTGTGGAGAGGACCGACACACACGAGCTGGGGAGGAGGGAGAAGACGCAACGGGGTTTAAATGTGAATCACACTCACTGTATAAATACAGAAACACTCACAGACATCGACACACACCTCCAGCTCCCTTCCACAGAGCCCTGAATCCCTCCTCTTTCAGAATCTTCCTGAAGCAATCGATGACTCCGGTGTAGGTGGTCTGTCCCGCCCTCGCTGCGACTTGCAGGCGAGTCTTGATGACATCAGCTGGTGTCACGAGGGACGCTGCAGGGATACCTGGGAAAAAAGAGAAAAAATGATCAGAGGAGGCTCAGTGTAAAATGAGGAGTGTCAATGCATTCACCACATTACATTCAAATGTAATATGGTGCGGCAGTGCTATCTTGCCTTGAAACTAGAGCACAAGCTAGTTTGTAGTTTAAAGAAATTGTACTGTACAGCTTAAATCATGCTAAGTGGTGCAGATCCAACTAGAGCTTTGATTCTGACTGTTCCTGCTATAGTCATATCTGAAGTTACCTGCAATCGCTCCAGCAGTGAGAAGCTGCAGAGCTCCCAGCCTGCCTTGCTCATCAGCCAGCTCGGCCTTGGTGTGGGCATACACTGGGAAATAGATGGCTGAAAAGGGGATGTCTCTCAGGAAACAGGCTTTAGCACCCTAGAGAGACAGACACAAACAACGGAGATATACGATGACATGTGTGGAAGTAAGAGTGTGAGAACGAGCGTGTGGGCACAAGGAGGACAGTGTGAGCATGAATGCCGGATAGAATAAGTGTCTCTGAATTTAGTTGGGGTGTTTCTCTGGATACACTACCAGGAAAAAACAACTATATATTTCCCAAGGACAGATTCATTCTTTAAATGCCCACTTGAAGAACTTAAACCAGCCTGAAAGGAGGATACATCCAAGCGAACACACAGTACCTTGTAGAGGCCAAAGAAACCCAGGTCGCGGACCACATTGAGCGCGCTGACCCTTGGTCCAGTTGTGATTTCACCTGCCACCTGCAGGCGGATCTTGACAATCTCCAGAGGGTTGGTAAAGATCACCTGGGAGCCCCCAGCCTGGAGACACGGGAAGAAAAGAGCTTGAAAAATGCTCCTGCAAGTGAGAAATTACTCATAACTGAGAAATTGGAAGGAATCTCATGACAACAAAACAAAATCATTTTTATTTCTGGATGGGATTTAGCATTGCAGAAGAATAGGATAGATTTTGGAGGTGGAGTTCACTGAAAACAGGAGGTTATTTGACTGTTATATTATTGGATATATTTATCCAACAGGGATTTTGCTCTGTCACAGTCACAAAAAATATTGAGTCACATGGGCCTGAAATCAGTGTATCACTATTAAAAACTATCAAACCTCACAGTGACATAGTGACATTTTGGGCTTGCTGGTCCATCCATGTGTTTGAATGGTAAGAGATATTTCAAATTTCTGTTTTTGAACATAAGATGGGAATATAGAATAATCAGGCTCTGCTACTTACACAGCCTCCGGCCAGAATCTCAGCGAAAAGAGGGATGGTGTTGTCTTTCCTGGTGAACTTGTCCCTTACAAAGTCATTTACCTACAGGACACAGACACAGGCGAGCATGAGAACACAGACAGATCTCTTCTATTATAGATTTGCCTTTATGTAATCGTTCAGTCTATTTTTGGAGTATGTCATGTACTTTTATTTGATCATAAGAGAACCTCTTTAACTCTGGTGCAACACAAATAAAAATATTATTATCCTTACAGATACAGATCAAATATGTGTGTATGACAGTTGGCTACGGCGAATGAGGATGAGGCAAGGAGTGTCTCACCGTGAGTTTGATAGCCTTCTCTGGTGCCACACCTATAAGCTGGGGAACCAGACCTGTGGGGCATCATGGGGGATTGAGTGACAGGAGAATCTCATTTCATTAGTACTACTGTGCAGACAGGAGCAAGACAGGATGAACCAAGAGGAGGTAAGAGGATGGAAGAAAAAAAACAATAGGTCAAAAAAAGGACGATTAAAAATAAAAATGCCAACAAAAAAAGATTTTACAAAAAATATGAAAGTTGAGAAGCCTGAGAGAAAAAAAGGACAGAACAGGGAGACAATGATACAGATGCTCCCAAAGTATCGGTATTATAATATCTCCAGTAATAAAAATCTAGTAAAAAAGAGCTACTGGTAACACAGAAGAAATAAAAGTACAGTAAAAGATTTTGTGCCACTTTCACACAAAGAAGGTTGGATTGCTTTGATGTAGAAAATCTGAATATATTTTAATTATTCCAGTGTTAAGTTTTGTCTCTTGTGAAAAAGAGATGTCAGCATCCAAGAAGGAAAGCTGCACATGAGAAAGGTACATTCCACTCAACCTGCGTGACACCACAAATCTAACATTAGATGAGTTTGCAAGAAACCAAAAGGTGAGGCTGGGAAAAATTAAATACAGAATGAAACTGGACGAAGCAATACAAAGACAAAGACCCACAGCTTAGCCGAATAAAACAGGGAAACAGGGAAAACTGACAATGAAATCACACGTCACCATATCACCAGACTATAACTAAACATTCAGCATTTTTATTTACATATTTGGATATTGAACACTAATTGTGAATATTTGTGCTATTTGTGTTTATTGCATCTCTGACGTGGCCTACCTCTGTAGAAGCCGAAGAAGCCCTCGTAGCGCAGCACCTTCTTAGCACAGTCAAAGCTGTTCTTGTACATCAGCTCGCCAACAAAGGAGCCCGTGGATCTCTGGTTCTGCATACGGGTCTTCACCAAGTCGATGGGGTACACCGCCGTGGCTCCCGTGGCTGTGCAGGCACACAAACAAGACTAAATACCACCCAGCGAAATAGATGCTTCAGAGACGGTCATATGCGTGTCAGAAAACCGTCTGTCTCGGGCCAGAGGACAGCAGGGGGGACTCTTACTCACCTCCAGCGATGGAGCCCAGGGTGAACCTGTAGGCGGACTCAGCAGCTTGGAGCCACACAGGCCTGGTACCGTCGCCATGAGCCTGCTGAACAGACAAATGGAGACCATGGAGGCCAATCTTGAGCATTTTGCACCATATGTTAGATCCTATTTAGGCCTTGTGGCATGTTTATCAGTGGATATACATCACTGTGAACTGTCGATGATGCTGTTACGTGCTGTTAATTGAATCCATAGAAATGAACACATCACATCAAAAGTCCTATAACTTCATGGTGTAAATACATACTGTGTGATATATTTAAGGAGATTTATAACCAATTGCTGAGATGTGTTTTTCAAAGGATGTCCTTCATTTTTGGGCGCACACACACACACACACACACACAGCCTACCTGTTTCTGTGCTTCAACCAGGTGGTAGGGCAGAGATCCTTCCTCTAACGGGGCTATCCTCTCAATGTCAGCCAGGTTGAGGCGCCTGAAACACATGCCATTATTTCCATCACTGACATCATAGTAATTAAATAAATCACAATATACTCTGTGATGAATGCTACATTTTGCCTGGCTGTAACTGAGTGGCAGAGTAATTATACTTACCCAGAGGCAGAGTGCAGGCCTGACAACTGGTAGAGGATGTCAATCTCCATGGGAGTGATCTGACCAAACTTGTTGGCAGCATAAACAAACTCCTCTGCAGAGAGAGATGAACAAGAGACAACCAAAATGAACAATTCAATTATATTTGGACAACAATCACACAAGTGACATACTTGTATCTGAAGAGCAAACAAACAGCGTCAGACTAGCTATTTTGCCAGTGTGTGTGTGTGTGTGTGTGTGTGTGTGAGCACCTTTGGTCACCAGGGTGTCCTTGCGTGAGCCAGCCAGAGTGCTGTAGATCTTGCGGATCAGCTCCATGTTGTTGAGGAGGGAGTTGAAGGCGTTGAAGTAAGAGAAGCTGACCATGTGAGAGGTGCTGCCACCTGCAGCCTGACAGAGAACAGTGGCATGTCACATGAAGCAATTTACAGTGAGGCTGATCTCTTCTGTCTTTCTTCATGTTCGGGTTTGACTCTGACAGATTTTTGGTTTTAATGTTTGACAGATGACAAGCAAACCTAGATGCATAGTTACAAGTTAAATGTATGAATCTTAAGGTGCACTGTTTTCAACAATACCGAATCTTGTTTGATGGAATTTAAAATTGCCTTTTGCAATTTGCATGACAAGAGTTTCAGGAATAACAGGATTGGACCAGTGTCTTGTCATTGCTTTTGTAAACGTGTTAATGTGAACTGTCACTTTATGTATGCCAAGAGATCTCTGAGAGAATTTAAGGAAACACCTAACATGTCAATCATGGAATGTGCTGAAAAGGTGTTACCAGACCGGTGAGGATTACCTTCTTAGCTCAGAGCTAAAAGTCTAAGAACACACTCTTGGAGTTTAAAAAAAAAATCAAATTAATAATCCGTAAAGCCTTTCCAGTGTTCTACTTTATTCTTGTTCCCCTTAATCTCCCTCTGTTCCACCAAACCCATGCTGTCCTCTCTTACTCACTGAGACCAGGTTCTCTTCCACAAAAGGTGTGAGCATGTGGTGCCTGATGGTGGCCATAATGTCACTGAAGTCCATGGCGGAGATGACACCACTCTTGCCCTTGTCCTTCTGGGCGAACGCCTGGCGTGCATGCTCCAGCTGCAGCTCCTACACAACGACACGACACGGCTGAGTGCAAATATGAAAGTCAAAGCAAAAATGCATGCACGTGTGAAAGAGATGGTGCTGAAAGCATAATGCTGAAAAGGGTGAAAGGGTGAAACTGAGAAACTATGAGGATACATTCCACTGTGTGTGTGTTTCTGTGTTTATATGTCCACCTTTCTTGCAGCAATGTGTGCAAGACTGCATACCTGTAGGAACTGGGAGAATTCGAGGTAGCTGAGGCGTTTCTTGCGGTCGTGTCCAAAGTGCAAGCGGATGAATTCGCAGTCCCAGTTGAAGGGGATGTGGTGGTGCACTGTGGTCTGGCTGAAGATGTCCCGTACATTCTCTGGAACACACACATAAACACACACACATAAAAAACACTTAAAACAATACACTGTTGCACACACAAATTGTCAGTTAGTCAAATTAAGACAATAGTTAAGTTTTTGTTTTCATGCTTATAGAGTTTCATTAAATCATTTTAAATGCACTACTGTAGAAAACGTGTAGAGGAACATGACATGAGCTTTGGTGTGAGGAAATAAAGAAAGAAGTAAGAAAGCGAGCACGAGAGTGATTGCATAAGTGCATCCATGTGTAATGGCTTAGGCCTAATAATCTGGTTAACAATGCTGCATTAGGAAACCGTTCCTCCATGCATCACAACAGGAAAAAACATGAAAATTACACTGACGTAGCGTCAACCAAATCGGGAGTGGGTTCAATGCACTTTCAAGAAAATTGGTGAAGTCAGCAGATCTTCGAAATTTCAAAGTTGAAAACATTAACACATTCTGCCCACTGCATAAACAATTTATGAGGAATGAATAGCCTGATCCTTATAGTTTCAATTTGTAATTTGATTTAATTGAACCGAAAGTGAATTGAGCCCGATCCCCAATCACAAAGAACAATAGATCATACCGAAAGAAATATCTCCAGTTCCAGTCTTGTCAAACAGTTGGAAGGCTACAATGAAGAGAGCGTCTGGCACACACAGCACTGATTCAAAAGCTAGGAACTCCTGGAATGATATCAGTCTGCCATTGTGGGTGTACGCGTGTGTGACGGAGAAAACAAAAATACATTGTTATAAGCAGACACATCAAAGAATCACATGGTAAAGATACAGAAAGAGCAGGAAAGGCATTTCAAAATGCTATCATTCCAGCATGTTGTGGGGAGATCAGATCATTAAGTTTCAATGATTAATGATTTTAAGGCCAAATAACATCCTGCATATATTGGCTTCTGTCCCAAAATTTTGGAAAGCAGTCGCTTAATTGTTTTATTTTCAAGAATGGCATTTATCTGTTTTTACAAATAAATTCTTCAATTTCTTTTTGAAGGATTGCAAGTTTTCTCAGCAGAATTAAGACAATATCTTGAGGCATGCGATGGACACAAGTGGGCAAGTCAGTATCTATCACTGCATGCATTATCAGTGTGATTGTTAGGAGTCATTCAGTTTTATCTTATCTCAAAGTGGCCGTAATGGCAACTACGGATCACAAAAGACTCAATAAACTTTCAATCAGCGATGATAAGCTGTGTGCACGAGTGTGTGCACTGCTTGCGTGTCTGTACATACCCGTCCTTTGTGGTGTCAGCCACACCGGCAATGAGCTGCACAGTTTTGGGGTTGTGATGGATCTGTGTGTGTAGTCCTAGGTACTTCTGGACAAAGTCTCCTGGGGTCATAAATCTCTCTCCATCCTTATCCACTACACTGGCATACTGAGGAAAGGACAACACAGAATAACTACCATTTCACACACTTAAAACTTCTTTTCTTATCCCTTACCATGACTGTCCTGGGTTCAGACAAGAAACAGGCATAATTTCCACAGATACCAAAAACTATTGACCAAACAATGTGTACAAGTTCACTTCTAGTAACCTCACTAAGTTGTGATTACATTTACATAACCATGTGTTAAGCCATGTCAGGAGCATGGGTTTATATTAGCCATGTTATCAACAGCTTTGTTAACCCCCATAATGCCTTGGTCAATGATCGATGTGGTCAGTGGTCAGTGGTCAGATGCATGTTCATGAAGCATGAGGAGTGCATGGCTCTAAGGAAACCACAGGTCAGCAGTGCTACAGGGCATGCATGACAGGAAGCTCTTTGGATCTACCAGGTCAAACCGTGTGTGTCAAACTGTTAATATCTATCCTACTTCTATGAGTACACATTATACTGAACAACTGTGACTTCTTGTTTCGGTGCTATTCTCACTTTGTCAGTGATGCAGAGATGTAGTGAATTTATCAACAAAAATATCCAAACTGAATGGAGAATCTAGGCTAACTGTTTGCTGGGGCGAAACAAAATATAAGCTCAATCATTAGGCCTTATACTACTTATACTTGCCCCACACGTCTCATTCGTGTCTCAAGTGTCCCCCCTTTGGACATGGATGCCTTGTCAGGGCAAGCACCTCGTGAACCAAGGTCCCTGTCCTTCCAGTCATGGTATCACATGGCAGAAAAGATTTACAACATTGCCCCACACTTGTGAACGCTGCCCAGACACATAGAGACCAATGTGTTCAGCTTGTGCAGGTAAGCTATTTGCTCTATTTATATCCACACACTGACAACTGCTGACCCACACAAATGTCACACAGTGGGTCATATACTCACCATGCAGGAGGCAGTGATTGTGAGGGGTAACTAAGTAGGTTACAAAAGCCATTCTTATCATCTCAGGCCATCTCCTAGCCATACACAAAGCAATCTGCCCTTGAATGCTCTAATGACATGCAATAGCTTGTACTCAAGACTCAAATGCTGTTTACTATGAAATACCTAACAGGTAAAAGCAGTATGTTTTGGTATCATGGTGCTGAGCAACACAGTGAAGCAATACTATCTGATCCATAAAGGACAACAACATGCAGGCACCCATTTGTAGCATACAGCACAAGAAAAACTATTGCTACGCCTGAACAGGGACTTGAACCCTGGACCCTCAGATTAAAAGTCTGATGCTCTACCGACTGAGCTATCCAGGCTCTGACATCTGATATTTGTGTGTGACTGTCAGAGCAGAACAGACTGTGTCTTTTCTTAGCCTATCTTGTTACTGTACCCTGTCAAGAATATCAAAGCAGAGAGAGACAAGAGAAACCCAGAACAACAAATTAGTCCCTTGCAGCACGTAACAAAAATCAGCCAGCCCACTCATGATTATCACAGCTGCTTGCTGGATAACCATCACTGGCACTAACGATTAACTTTAGAATTCGTCACTGAGCGGAGGAAGAGAGCTGTCCTGACAACTGATGAGGATGCTGACAGTCTACTCGTAGTTGTTACCTCTGATTTATGTGACAGCAGCAGAGTGTGGCACACCTACATCTGTCTCTAGTGTTGCAATAAAAACCCCATGACCCTTACAAGCCCACTCAACACTCACATCGAAAACCTTTCTGCCTAAGATGTATTATTCATAAATTCAAAACCATTTCTCAGATTGTTCTAAAGGCTAGATTAATATTGGGAATAAACATTAATATGTCTATGTGCAACACTGGCCTTGACCAGAAAAACACTTGAAACTAATTTTTTGAGATTTATGGAATTTTTGCCACCCTTACCTTCTGGAAGATTGCCTTGAGTTCACTTGGGTCTCCGCGTTTGGTAGATTGCACCTGCAGCCGCACAAAAAAATGACCTTATGATATTGTTCGAGCAATGCGAATAAATGTCTTAAAATTTCCTAACATTGCTGATTTAGACAAGTTTTGCAAGCAGTGTGGCTAGGCATAACATCAAGCAAAGCAGACAGTTGCAGACTGCAGAGTTGCTCTGGGTTGATGTCTCCTTGAAATGCCCACTGCTTAGAGAGACAGAGTACAACACATAGCAACAGGCTCACTACAGCGACATTAAAACCACATCTAAGCGACTACACAGTGGCAGAGTAAAGGCTGATTAAGTTAGGCAGCTAACTAACCAACTTAAGTAAACCAACAAACAAGCCAACCCTCTACACAAGCTGAAGCTAGAATTAGCTAGCTAGCAGGCACAACTACTCAAATGAAGAGGACACAAACCGTTGCAATGACATGTTAAGTTTTAAATCGGGAAAGAGGCGAGAAGACAAGAGCAAGTTAGCAAAGAGTCGTCAGTGGCAAAACGACGCGAGTTCAGATAGCGTTTTCTATCTGGCCAGTCTTAACAGTTTGACAGCTTGTTAGCATTATCTCGCTAACTTCGAGGTTGTGGATGTTTCATCAAGGCCAGCCAGCCGGGCGTTAGCTAGCCCAGTGATGCTACAGCCTCTGAGAATACCGCATCCGCAGAAATCCTACTCGGACAGGACCAGAAACTCTAGCTTTCGCAGTTCCTACACAAGTTAACGAACAAAAACATGCAGACATAAGAAGGCAGAGAATTGAAAATTGTTAAGAGAGCGATGCTGAAGTCACCTTGACCGCCATGCTGGTTTGACGTCACGTACAGTGGCGAGCAAAGCGCACGCCCTCGCCTTGAGAACGTGTACTATAGAAAACGAAAATGATGAAGCAGAGGTTTGGCCAACAGTTTCATGCAACCACTACATGCACAATGGGTCACATTAGATTTTCCCCCTCGGATAGCAATCTGAAATGATTTTTGTACGCGGTCTTATATAATTTCCTTACTGTACCCCCCCCCCCC
>OMLF01014929.1:24028-34028 GCA_900302615.1 Holocentrus rufus
AAAAAACGTGTCATAAACGCAAACTAGATAGGGCCGTTCAACAAACGATAGACGGGAACATATTGCCGCTTAATGTAGACTATATGGTTTAATGAGAGCGTCTATGTTATGCAACACAGTCGGTGTTTTCTGCAGACATGACTCCGACTGACTGGCTGGGGATGATGTAAGAAGGTGTTTTTCTTGCAATGGGGCGTAAGATTTCATTTTACAAGCGGGCCAACTTGTTCGGGAAATCCATTTCCTTGCAAGCTGCAGTCAATTAAAGTCGAACCTGAATGACAAGAAATACACGGCGAGAGGTCTCTCTTTCTCTTTCTCTCTCTCTCTCTCATACACATACGCCTCCCAACAGATTGCCACGATTACAACTGTGTGTGTGTGTGTCTGGGGGGCGGAATTTTGTCTGGAATGTTTGTTTGGTGACTGGAAGTTGTGACTTTCAACAGCGAAACCGCAAATCCCACTGTCTTTGAATGAAATGCAGTATAACAACAGCAGCAGCAGTAAGCACTAATCTCTACACATCAAGCTGGTAGCCAACGACTTTTTTCAGCTATGACTTAAATAGTCAAGTTTGATCGATCTGAAATTCGGTTAGATAAGGTCCTCTGATGCGTGAAACACTTCATGCTGAGTCAAAAATTTGCCCAATTTAAGTACACATATACACTTTTTTACATTTGTAAAACAATAGCCTAAAGCAATATTGGAATTAAAGAATGACGATGATGTGCAAATGTGCATTGTATTCTGCAGTGTATATAGAGAAAGCAATATTCATGTAGCCTACATAAAGTGTCACTTGCTGACTACAGCGCTCAAAAAAAGAAAAAAAAAAACGAAAGATAAATGATAGAAAAGGTTAAGGAGCGTGTTTTGGGGGCGTCTTGAAGTCCGTGACATACAGGTGAGGATTCCTCACCTGTTCAGACAGGCTCTCCTCAAACCCATCCATTCTTTTAATTAATTATTTTATGATATATTTGTTGTTTTAACCTGTAGCCAGTGGATGTAGTAGACCTTCTACGCAATCAGAACAGCAGGATACCGAATTAATTTGCATATTGAAAGTGGATTGGCTGGGGGTGGTGGGGCGGGGGTGCTGTGTACTGAATTGTGACATCACACATTCTAAAAGAGCTAAACATTCTATAATTAGGAGTTGGTGCAAAAGAAGTATAAATAAATAAAAGTCAAATTATTAATAGTATCAAACTTTTAAATAGAAACACGTAATTCCCCAAGGTACTGGCCATTTTTACTGGCCATTCTTCTTTACTTTAAAAGAGGGAAAAAGAAGAAGCAGCAGAGGAATAAAGAGAGTGTAGGCACATCTTTTGTCATACGTGTAGTCACATGTGCAGATAATTTGCTGAGATGTACAGAAAACTGTCCACATATAGTACTGAGTATGTAAAAGCAGAAGTCCAGGATTTATTGGAATAAAGCCGCAAACCAGTAAAACCATGCAGTGGAAAAACAGTTGATGTCAGCTGCCAGTGGACTCCAGCAGGGAAATGAGAAGCTGGCATCTGTGCGTGACCACGGGTTTTACTTGCTTACATTCCCCTCTTCAAGCAAAACGTTCAAACAACCAGTCAACATTTTGCACTCAGACCTTGTCACTTTTTTATTTATTTAATACCACTGGATGAGCGGTTATCTCAGTGACCTCGGTGAAGTGTTTCGATGATATATGAACAATGTTTGTTGTCACAGATAAGGTGGTGACCTATATGTCCACAAGGATACCTGCACTAGGCATGGCCACAGAGTTATGTAACTCAATGATGAACGGTCAAGGAAATGTCCTTTGCTGGAATGAGTAATGCCCTCTAAAGAACTGTTTCACAAGCTGCTGGCAAGACTGGATACGCAGGATATGCACGTAGACTAATGAAGCATATCAGTTATTTGAATCTTTAACTAGTGGTCTCTAATCTCAGAGGACACCTTGCTGACTGAACGCTGGAAAGGCGTTGATCCCATACCACGTGACTCCCATCCACAAACAATATGGCGGCGCCCTGTGCCGCAAGGTTTACTGCAAGAGCAGGTACTAAACACCTTTTCCTACTTCAAACAGACGCTTAACATTAGCGACTACTCACACATGACATGTCCACGAGTAAAATAAAACAAAACAGAGTTGTTCACGGAGTTGTTCACAAAGGCAGATGTAGACGTGACAACGCCAGTTACATTTGTTGGCGGAGATTTTGCTAGCTAATTTTAGCTCGCTGCTAGCCGGGTCGGCTACCTACTAAGGTACCTAGTCCTATTCAGCACATTATTCACGTTATTCTTAAATTAACTCTCTTAAAATAAACAAACTGTAAACAAACGTATGAGGATGTATTATCTCTTGTTCATATACAGAGCTGTGCCTCCTTTATCGTGTAGCTGTCCCCCTCCTTTTCCTCAGGACTGAGAGGTTTCCTGCAGACAGTTTGTTGTCTAGGCAGTTCTGGTCCTCCTACGGCGTTCCCATGCCAGCAACGCAGGCGCTTCTTCTGGAAGAGGTGGAAATCTCATTCTCACAATGTAGTTCGCCCAGCTACTGTTAGGCCTGCCTATGCAGTGCCCAAGGTACAGTGCCTTCCACTTCCCATAATGCAACAGCTTTAACTTCAGGAAATTATAGTGGAAGTCTTCTCAGTCTCTGAATTTCATCACTCAGCGTCTTTGTTATGTTCACATCTCTCAATAAAGGAAACATCATGACCCATCCTTTACATACTGTCTTTCCACTTCTCTCTGTCTGCAGCACATTTTGCGGCCTGACTATGTTGGTACTGGCGTGGTCCCAGAATGGCCAGACTACATAGAGATCAAAGACGAAGAGCAGATCGAGGGCCTGGCCATGGCATGCCGCCTAGCCAGACAAATACTGCTACTGGCTGGACGCAGTTTGAGGGTAGGTACTCAGTCACTGCCTGTATTATGTATGTTTGTATGTGTATGTTTCACTTGACAGTATTACAAGTTTGACCTTTGGCTTCCAGGTTGGCATGACAACAGACGAGATAGACTTCATCGTACACCAGGAGACGATCAAACATAATGCATACCCCTCCCCTCTCAGTTACGGGGGTTTTCCCAAGTCTGTCTGTACATCAGTCAACAATGTGGTCTGCCACGGTATACCTGATAGGTAAATGAGCATGAAATTCTTTCGGGGCATTTCGATATAC
Organism: Holocentrus rufus; assembly: GCA_900302615.1. NCBI lineage: Eukaryota > Metazoa > Chordata > Actinopteri > Holocentriformes > Holocentridae > Holocentrus > Holocentrus rufus. Next base: position 27,226 of record OMLF01014929.1, read on the forward strand.
ACACCAAAAATCAGTTGTTCACTATGTTGTTCTTGGAAAGGCTATAAAGTTGAATAATTTTAGCTCATTTTGCTCTTGGCTTATATTTGTATCATTCTAAAATGAGATATCCACCATTTAGGCAAAAAATGATCCAAATTATTTTTAGCTCAAAATTTAAACAGAAAATATAAGATACTTATTGGGAAATGTTTGTAATTTTGAATGATGAACTTAAAATGATTTTTGATTGATGATTTTTCCAAGATGGATATGTATGGGTTTGGAATAGATTTGTACATTTGAAACTTTTGTTCACTCAGAGACAGATAATTGAAAACACTGCATTTCTTTTTAAGACATTTTGCTATACTATTCTATCAAAAGCAACATAGCTTGACTTTTTAATCGTGTCTAATGTTCTATAATGAATTCTCTAAATACTCCATTCATCTGCAGTCGGCAGCTTCAAGATGGGGACATTATCAACATAGATGTGACTGTAAGTTGATGTGTCCTGACAGTAATTGACATACACACAAATACATAGAAGTTGTTGATGGCAAAAGTTTTCCACCCAAAAATGCTCAAGTCCGAGCATGCCACTACCATCACTAACTCTTGCCTATTTATCATAGGTGTATTTTGAAGGTTACCATGGTGACACCTCAGAAACCTTCTTGATTGGCCAGGTGGATGAGACTGGGCGACGATTGGTGGAAACAGCCAGGCGCTGTCGAGACGAGGCCATCACTGCCTGCAAGCCAGGAGTACAGCTCTGTGTTATAGGAAACACTATTAGGTACACACACACACACACACACACACACACACACACACACACACAGAGAGAGTACATATATGTGTGATGTTCAGAGTACTTTCTTGGTGCCAACTAATATTTTCTGTGTACCATACCCAGTGAGATAGCTCACGCCAATGGCTTCCAAGTGTGCCCATATTTTATTGGACATGGAATAGGCTCCTACTTCCATGGCCATCCTGAGATCTGGCACCATGGTAAGTTTGGGTGTGTGAAATGGTAACACCAGCCAGTGTGTGCATGTCAGATATGCAGTGTGTTTGCATGGGTGTGCCTGCATTTGTTGCAAACAAATGTAGAATACTTGCTATGGGGAGCTGTGCATGTAGGACAATTGCATATGGATTTATATAAGTGATGTTTTTATATAATATTTTTTATCATGTATCAATGTAAACTTTATTGTTTGACTCTGAGAAATCATACTTCTCACTCCACAACCCTCTACCTGTCTTTCTTTTCAGCTAATGACAATGACATGACCATGGATGAAGGGATGGCTTTCACAATAGGTGAGTTACATTCCACATATCTGATGTGCACATTTAGTTTTTTTCTATTTATAACCTACTATCTAATATATTTTGTTTTGTAGAACCTATACTGATGGAGGGGTCTCCAGAGTTTAGAATCCTGAGGGACAAATGGACAGCAGTATCTGCAGATGATAAAAGGTAAGTGGTGGACAACAAAAAATAATAAATCAGTACAAGTCCAGCTGCCATCAGATGCAACAGTGCATCTTAATAAGCTTACAGTCATAGTGTGTAATGTGAATGTCTGTTTTGTGCATATCTGTGTACAGGTCGGCTCAGTTTGAACACACAGTTGTCATCACATCCTCTGGAGTGGACATTCTCACCAAACTGCCAGAAGAGAACGGCCTATAACCTGGAGGAACTGAACCTTGTCCCCTTCTGTCCAAACATTATGGCTCCATCAAAGAGGAGTTACATTTATTGCAATCGTAAAGTTACTGTGAAAAGCACTTAAATGGGAATTAGCCTGGACACATCATTTGAAATAAGCGCATCTTTTCTATGTAATTTATACAGTGCAAAAACACTAGTAATTAAATATCTTATTTGAATTTTATTTATGAACTGTGAATTAGTTGTTCATTGGCTGGGTACATAACTTCAGGAAACCTTTCAAAAACATCCTCTGCAAATTGGACAGAAGAGGTTTATAAATAAGATTTTTATAAGCATTTTAGAAACGCTTTTATTTATCACTGCAGTTATAGTCATTTACATTACAAGGCTCCTTTAATATATTAAGTCTCCTCTGAATGTTAATATTACCTTTGCATCTGATGACTGAAATTGGTATTTATGCATTTATCTGACTGTTAATATATTGTTTGCCAGTATGAGAGACCTGGGTCTTTCACATTTCAGTGTGTTACTCTGCTATCTCATCAGCGGCTGAGCAACTGGTTGATAGAACTCACAATATGACAGATCAGTGAACTTTATGACTGTTGAACTGGACTCATCATAGTCCAGTCATCATAGTTCAGTGAGCATTGTGACAGTTCAGAGGGACTCATGACCATAGAACTTGAATGGCTCTGTGCTCATGACACTTCAGTGAGCACTGGGACAGCAGAACACAGGACAGTTTAATTTAGTGGAAGCCATATGGAAGACATATGTTACACATCCGCCAGAATCATGACATAGATTAAGTTGGATATTGATTTAAGTGAGAATGTGTAGACTCAGCTGACAAAAAATGTTAAATAAGCATGTAATTTATATATATTTTTATTGAATCAACACATAACTTTACATTTATGTTGAGGAGTGTTCATTGAGCACATCTGGGGTCCCACAAAAGTGAAAAATTTAGATCTAATAATCAGCTGTAACGATTTCGCATGAAATTCAGATGACTCAGTCGATGCATAAATTTTGGTAATGCTTGATTAAATTGGGCGTAACTTATAACAAATGAAGTGAAGTCACAGAAAAGCAGCTTTAGCTCAGTGGGTCAGCTGCCTCTGAATCAAAAGGTTTGAACCTCATCTGTCCCATTTTCAAATTGTCTTTAGATATGGCTTTCTTTCTCAATCAGAGACCTCCTTTGACCTCATTGTGAGACTTCAATGTAGAATATATAAATTTCTAACTAAAAAAAAAGTTGTCCATTCAACTCTTTTGGTTTCTTTCTGTTTCTCTCTCTCCCTCCTGCTTCGCATGTTGCTTGTTAGATCTTCTCTCTGCCTTCATTGGTAGGACAGGGTGGTCAGTTTGCATGTAGAGGCAACAGGAGCCACTCATTCCCAGTCAGCCCAGTATAAAGCCCCTGGTTCCCTGCTTATTCTCTGCCACAATGTTGAACTTGGCCCATCAATCCAGCCAATAGTTTCTTGTCTGCCGCTTTAAATCATACTCTCTACTTACAAACTTCTTACAAAATCCGTGAGCTCCTGAATGCATTTACTACATAGTAGACAAGATAAGGTGTTTTTTACTATACGGACATCTTTGTTGAATTAAAATTGTTTTTCTGCATATATTGTAATGATGAAACAAGTGTGTGATCAGAATCAAACCAGCTGAAGTGACTTTGCCATGTGAATCCTAAAATCGCTCGTTGCTGCTCACAGCTTTACTTTTGGCCGATTGAGCTGCTTCCTTTTGAACCCACACGCCCCTGCTTATGGCTATATTTTAAATCAGCCCTTGGAAATTTTCCTCGTGTACCTTTAAGACTGCAATCAAATGCCAAGAATGTGTAACCAGAAGATGGCAGCACACTACTGTAATGAATTATAACACTCTGGGCATGTAGTTGAGGCTTGACACTTGATGATGCACAAGCTGCACACCACCTTTTTTTTTTCGTATTTGGCCATGATGGTGGCCCAGCCCCGTGGCCTGAGGTGTAATCAAATAACCATGAGGTGATAGCACACAGTTGCATATTTCAGCACGTTGCAGCCTGTTGGAATAATGTTGGAACTATTTGAACAATTTACATTGAGGGTCAATAATTCATCGCTGTTGAAATAGTCTGCTCCCAGGGCATGAAGTTAACTTAATCATCAACTTTGCAACGGGACAAGTGGATTAATACTGATACCTTATCAGCCGAGGTATATCAAAAACTGCCAGAAAACCTTGGACACCCACTAAGGTAGTGCGTAAAACAGTCCCAACTTCAGGCCAAAAAATCCGTTGCAGGGTAAATTCCAGACATAGCTAAGGGGCAGCATCCCTCTGTTCGCTTCGCTCAAGGTGGATTTGATAAAGAAAAGAATCGGGGGAGTAGATTAAATCGTAGCAGACCGTACCAGCGCTCCAGTCTTCACTCCTCACCTTTCCACTCCTGCCCTTAAGGCCCCTGCATGAAAACAACAGCCACGCATAATATCTCAGGCATTTGTTGTTGCAATTACAGCACAAATAACAGGTTTGTCATTTTAAGTTTGAGTTGGATGACAGTGAGCGGTCTGTGAGTGATTTACAAGAATTTACCACAATGAGCTCCAGACCTCATGGAGTCTGTCTTTTCATTCTGTAATGGATTCTGGACTGAGCCAAGTTGCTGCGTTAGTTTTCTCATGCCGCCGTGGAGAGGAAGCAGGGAGTGAAAATTGTATGGATTGGAGAAAAAGTGGATTACAGCCTTATGGTGGGTGTGTTTTCACTTCCTGCCCGTGTGCTTTCTGCATGTGTGTGTGTGTGTTCATGCCAGTTGAGGGCAGGGCAGGAAGGATTAGACAAACAGAGGTGGGCCAGCTTATAAAGAGTCTGATCATGTCCAGCAAGGAAGTGATTCATACGTTATAATGTAATATGGCATCGTCGTTGACATGTTATGATAAAGCAATCTAAAATCAATACAGAAGTACAGAACATCATGTTCATAAAGCCTCCCAATGTTAATAAAGGCAAAGTGCACATTCTTTATTTATTGTGCCCTTGAGTATTAAAGCTATTTGATAAAGCAACACAGACCCTCATTTGATTTTCATGAGAACGGTGTGTGAGAGAGAGAGAGAGTCAGGACAGGAGCCATTTAGACAACTCTCCCACCAGCAGAGGACAGGCAGGGGTTGGGATGAGCACAATATCCACACACACACACACATTTGTAAAGATACAAAGAGGACTTGGGGAGGGGCTGGGTCAGCAAGTGAGAGTTTGTCCGGCAAAATGAGAGAAAGTGAAGAAAAAAAAAGGAGATTAGAGCAGCAACAGGCAGAAAGGAGAAGTCAGGTTTTCTTTTTTTTTCTTTTTTTTTTTAAGAGGAGTAGAGGTGGTTAGGATTGAGGGAGGAGCAGGGAGTGGTAGAATGAGGTGTTGGCTTGTGGTCAGGGGAATTCTCTCTCCTATCTCTGCATGTCGGGACACATTCCTGCTCTCTCGTCTCCACTCTGCACTTTTCCTTTAATTCCTCCTCTGTTGTGTTCAGGATCCGCTTTGACGTTAGATCTTGAAATGATACATCCGCCATTTTAGCTTATAAAACGATAGCATGAGAGAGAGTGAAACCTTGTGGATCATTTTAGAAAATGATTACCTACCTACAGGCCTTGGTGAGTTTTTTTTTCCCCCTCAAAATAAATACAGAGAGTTGGAATGAAGTCCGTCACACATCCTCGTGGTCCAGCCTGGAAGCCATGAGACACACTGTACAATGCTACTGTTTCTGTGATGGCCATGTGTCTGTAATAACACACACACACACACACACACACATTGCTCCAGACGCACTAATCCTTAAGGTATGGTCACACATGATGTTCATATCAGCCATCTGCATTCCTCACACTGAGCCCACCATGTGTGTGAGAGCCTGCATGTGTGTGTATGTGTATGTGTGTGTGTGTTTGTTAACATATTCATCAGCTAGTACTTGGATTTGTTCTGCAAGTATGTTTCTCCCATTCTTTCATGGCAAGGCATTCCAGGTGTGCATTTACACCACCTCTGTGTGTGTGTGTGTGTGTGTGTGTGTGAGCAGGAGTGTGAGAGAGACTCTACCTGTGATATATCACACTCACCCTGGACTTGGTTTCCTCGGTGACCTGTGAAATTCTGCCATTGCCAAGGTGACCCATCATTCCCAAACCTGTGGGGGCAGGTATAACATACACACACACACACACACACACACACATTGAACAACGGCTCCACCCTTGCCAGCTTAGTCAGAAAATCTGAGGAACATTACTCAGAGACAGCTGAGTTGGTTGCCATGCTAACTGAACACACTGTGCACCAGGACACGCAGCTACAGGCTGCTTTTCCTCGTAATCATGAACACACACACCTTCTGTAAAGCAAAGAGTCTCCAAACAAAGAGGCAAACAGAGAGGAGAATGGAAGAGTCCTGACCCTGAACTTGAGCTTCAACTTGAAACAAATTTCTGATACAACTGAGTTTAAGGCTGACACAGACATAGGCAAGGCAGCTTTATTGATGTAGCACATTTCATACACAGAGCTAATTCAAAGTGCCTTATAATAAAAATATAAGATACAGTTTAAGATTAAAGATATGATTTATGATGTTTAGGGTTATGATGCAGTTTATGATGCGGAAATCTCATTTCTCATTAGTTTAAAGTCTGAACGCGACCTTTGAGGTACAAAAATATATGGAGCCTCACCTTTCATTTGTGAACTTTGAGGGAAGAGTGGATATGACTTATACTGTGTGTGCCCACTAATGTACTGATGCTTTCATCTAACATGAAAACAAAACATCAAAGCAGAATATTATATGTAGTTTCTTTTCTTTTTTTTTGTGCCATAATTTCTGAACGCATCCATATAACTTCATGAAAGAGAGAGTTTCTCCGCTCTTTGGCAGAAGGAGGCGTGTCCTGTTGCTTTGTGTTAACTTGACTGTGACCTCAGTACAGGTCGGCGCTCTGCTGGGCGGCTTCTTGTTTGTTCTGTGATTTATGCTCATTTGTCTTGTTTATTTATCCCGCACGCTATTTCCTCCCCCTCCTCCCAGCTGGCAGTGTGAATAGAAACTT